>JACMIG010001189.1:0-22217 GCA_014805385.1 Levipalatum texanum
CTCTCCACTGTTCTCTCGGTGTCTGGCGGTTAGAGAAACGAGAGAACAGTGGAGAGAGATCGCAGGGCAATGAGCGTACAGTCCGGAACGTTTATTGCGCCGACAATACAAATCAGAGAAAATCTCACATAATCCTTTCCTCGCCATCCGGTCCAATTTCGTACTTCAGAATCGTATTTGTCATTTGTTCATCCTTAGCTTGCTCGGGCTGCTTTGCAACAAGTTTCTTCTTCAAGATTTTCTTCTTCTTCTTCTTCAAGATGCTTGGCAGCGCATTGTTTCCCTCCTTCGGCTTCTTGGTCCTGAAATAGCTGTTAAAAATCTCTCCAATATTCTGTCAGAGCAAAATGGTGCGAATTCGCGACAGATAATCTCACTCTGTGGCGTTTGCGCCTTCTTGCTTGAGCTCGGTGTGGTTAGTTTCTGTTTTCCAGGTCAACTTCTTTTTCAAGACTTTCTTCTTCGCATCCGCAGCACCGACATTGTTCAGCTCTTTCAACCTAGAATGTTTGTATGTTTAGTTTTGGATAAAATGATTTGCTCACTTTTTCTTTTTGATTATTTTCATTTTGTCGTTCATCTTGAGCTTGGAATCTTCGACCTTTATCTCCACTTTCTTCACCACAACCGCCTCAGCAGCCTTCTCTTCAGGTGCTGCAAGCTCCAATCATGATACTGCTCGTAAGTCCCAGCTCACCTCCGGACTCCTGTTTTTCTTCTTTCGGAGGCAGATCATTAGGCGGTTTAGAACCAGCGGCTTGAGGACCGTTCATCACTATAACAATTCGAAACGTTATAGCATTGTCTTCCGAGCTCACTCTCTGTCGGCTTTGCCTGAACAGTCGCTTGTACGGGCGTTGGCACGATCCCCTGTGCTACTGCTGTGGCAAAGTCCAGGACCGCTTCACCATTCGGGGGAAGCTGAAAGGAGTTGTTCATAGAGCTCAATGCAATTTTATTGTCGGCAAAATGAACTTTCCGGACAATACGCTCATCGCCCTGCGATCTCTCTCCACTGACGAGAATACTGTGGAGAGATCGTTGGGCGATGAGCATATTGTAAAATAAATTACCTCGCCCGGCTTGAGGAAGACTACCTTCTTCACGATCTGGATCTTCTTGATCTTAGGCTTCGCGGCACCTTCTCCCGATCCTCCTGGAATTAATCATAAACTTCGGAGGTTGAAGCTCTTACCAGGAGCAGCTCCAGCTTCCAATAGCTTCTTGGCCTTCTTTTTCTCTTTTCTCAGCTTCCTCTGTGCTAGCTCCTCTTCACTGTATTCCTTCTTTTCCTTCGTCTTCTTCTCCTTCTTCTTCTCCTCCTTCTTCTTAGTCTCGGCTTCTACTCCAGTCTCTGCTACTTTGTCTGAAATGCTTTTTCACTCTACGGTCCAACCACAAAATCGTTACCAGATTTGCTCTTCGTCAGTCCATCGACCGTCTTCAGTTTCTTCTTCTTCTTCTTCTTCAACTCTTTCTTCGGTCCCTCTGAGCCAGCTTCCGGCTGCTTCTCTGCTGCAAATTTGTTTGTTTTTCTCTTTGACGTTCCTTCCTCACCTGGCGCAGCTTCAGATTTAGAAACTTCCTCGTTCTTCTTCATCTTCTTCTTAGCTCCTTCTCCCGTGGCAATAATATCCTTCCTCTTCTTCTTCTTGAGCGCTTGGACCTCCACCTCATCTTCTTGAGGCTGTTCTGGCTTGTCTTCCTTCTTCGGGGCATCTATCGAACTTGTTGGATGTTCGATGGCAACTTGCACGTCGGCCACTGGCACTGGTACGATCGGAGAAGAAAGATATCGTCTGAAAATATCCAACTATTAGGCGCTAGAAACTCGAGTGAACCTTGTGGGACTCCTGGAGCTAGCTTTCTGCACCAAAGGGACGGGAATGGGGATCGGCGATATCGGGCGTTCAACGATGGGCTCCTGACAATGCATGAATCTTTTCTGAGGGGAATACTACCAAACCTCCTTCGCCTCCTCCTTGACTTCTTGCTTCTCTTCGACAATTCCTTGCGGAGCACCTGATGAGGATTTGAATATGATATCAAAGGAACACCATTCGAATAAAGACAGAAATTGCGAAATATCGGCCGTTTTCTAGTGCCTTCTTACGTTTTACAATTAGTTTAGTAATCTAATTTTTGATTTAGTGTTTTACAAGGCGTTTCGAAAGTCAATATCTGTTGTATATTATCTCGTCTAACAATACCTGTACTGTTCGACGGAGTCGCCTCCGGCTCTTCTTTCACAGGGGATCTCGTCGTGGGTATCGCAGGAGGAACTTTCTTACTTCTCCGCTTCGGCTTGTCATCGCGCTCCTGAGAGCAGAAAACATTCGAGAATGTATTATTGGCGGAATGAACGTTCCGGACAATACGCTCATCGCCCTACGACCTCTCTCCATTGTTCTCTAATCGCCAGACAACGAGAGAACCGTGGAGAGAGATCGCAGGGCGATGAGCGTATTGTCCGGAACGTTCAGTTTGCCGACAATATTTCGAGTCGCAGACCTCAGGAGATGTCTGCGTCGATCGCACCACGGGAATCATCACACTGTTCTCCACAGATGGAGTAGTGTTCAACAAGAGGAGGTCGATCTATAAAATCACCTTTCAAGAATTCAGCGGTGTTTCCGACGATAAATGTTATCAAGATTAGTTCAATTGCGAGAATGGATAATCGCGAGACGCATACCTCTGGTGGCTCCTCCTTTTTGGCACTTTCCGCGGCGCTCGTAGTGGAGATGCGACGAGGGCGACCGACACTCTATAATACGATCAAATATATTTCTCCGCAATCCAGAAGCTTCAAATATCCGTTCCGTACGCGACTGTACGCCCTCCATAGAAAACGGAGTTTCTCTCGTAGTCTGGCAGGTTGGAGACTATGGAGAGAGTTTCGTACCTATGTCACGTTTGTATCGCCGATAATAGCTATGCACATTTTAAAATCGTAATATTTATATTAAATATAACAAAAGCTTACAGCAGTGGGCGTGGCTCCTCCCACTCCGACTGGTCCTTCAATCACGTCCATCATTCCGAGAGCAGCGAAGCCTTCCGCCGTATTTGCCCATGCAGAGATCGTCTGAAAGTAGTAATGTGAGGAATTCAGATAAATATATGTTGCGGCTTGTGCGACTCCGGCGTTACTATACGATCAAGGTGGAGTTGTAAATAGAGAGGTAGTGTGGGAAAATTCTGCGTAAATATATGTTGCGACGCCGGCTGTGACCATACGATCAAGGTGAAGTTGTAAATAGCAATTATGGATACCTCCAGATGGCTTCGGTCCAGGTTGGGTGCAGCCAACGACATCACGTGCTCCCACGAAGCTTCGGCGTCCTAAAGAGATAAATGTGAATATTACTAGTTATCATTCTTGATTGGTGCCATACTCACACCAAAATACAAATGCGCTACCTTATACAAAGTACGCGAGAACACAAATGCCATACTAAATATATTTTTACATCAGAACACAAATGCCCCTCCCTACCTTATCCGAAATACGCAGCTTGCCGAGCGCGACGTTCTCGTCGTAGCGCGCATTCCATCCATTGTAGTGCACCCAGATTCGAATCTGGGGGGTAATTATTACATTTTCTGGTTATTATTTTCTAATGCCTACCTCTTTTACAAGCGCTCGCATGGCAGCAACGAAGGAAGGAGAAGGAGGAGCAGGACCACTCGGCTGCAATTTCGCATTACTAAATTGCAGAAACAACGTTATGGTCTTAATAAAGCCTATAGTATTTTAGGTATAATACAAAGACGTTTGCTTGACTTTGAATTATACTAACCCAGTGTATCTTGACAACGTCGATCATCGCTTCGACCGAAGGGTGGTCGACATTCATTATCCGCGATGAGTACCATCTGAACGGATGCTTCATCTCAACAGTGCTCGTTAAAAAAGGAGCAGGAGCAACTTTTTTGGCACCGTGCCAACCACAGTGGAGTGCATTTGCCCGTACATCTACGTATGGGGAAAGTGCACTCACACTGTGGCTACAAAATTGCTCCCACTCCTTCTTTAACTTCGGCTAGAATTTCCGAAATAAATGTCACGGTCGCTTTTCGAGCGACTTGAATCGACCAATAAAACCTACTCGACTCTGTTCTTCTGAATGTGCAGAGCGCGGATGCGCTGGCCACTCTGGAAGTTGGCAAAGCTAAAATGAAGTTAAGTAAGTATCTAGGTCTTTCAGTCCGTGATCTTACAGAGGAGCTTGGCAGTGTCCGCTGTCATTCGGATCTTCGACAGGCTTGGAGATTTTCAGCGATTGAGCGCCGCGACCTGAATTTATTATTTACATTGCAATTATTCTCGAACAAAATGTTTGGAAATGTCATGTTGTTAATGATGCCGGATGAATAAAACGATCATTCGTAGTATTTTTGGATTGTATGCTTACCTGAAGGTGTTCGAGTCGATGTCGATGGCTGCTCACTCGCAGCTCCAGAAGCATTGGATAACACCGATGCTGCAACGTTTGCATTGTGATTTGGTCTTTACAGATCGTACATTCTCTCCCCTCCTTCCTCTTTGCGGTGGAAGGCTTCTTCTCCTTTCCTTTCGCGGACGAGAATGACCCGCGTTGCGGAGTAACGATCGACTCCAAGTGAAGACTGAAAAGTTAAGAGTATTATGGTAAGGTTCTTCTGCAAGGGCTGTTTCGCCCTAATTCTTTAAAGGAGTAGGAGCAACATTTCATATTACGGCGACCATGGAAATCAGACCAGACTCAGGCCAATGTGCAAGTTCACTTTGGCCTGAGTCTGGAAAATAGGGCACTTTTGCCACAATTGCCCCAGCTATTTTACGGACCGGAATCTTCCTCCTACCCCTTCTTTAAGAATAAAGTCTCACCGATGCCGCTCCTCCGTGTCGCTGCCTTCTCGTTCTTCTTCTTTTACGGCCACTTCATCGATCTCCTGTAATATTGTACTGTCCATTGCAAATCACACAGTGCCACTACTCCTTTGCCAACACGAAGCCTTCCATTCTCCGTTTCTTGTGATCATTTGAAGAAAAAATTAACCTGGGAAGACTCCTTCTGACTTCCATCCTTCGATATACGCGATCTCTTGGACTGTAAATAATATTCTTTGGCAAAATAGATATTAAATGCGTTTCTTCATTTCTCCAGTCTAATTCAATAAATACGTTTGTCGTCGAACCCAGAGAATGATTGATACATGTTACGGTTTTTGTTAAATATATAATAAATACTGACCAGTCCGTAGTCGATTTTCATTCGATCGCGTACGCCACCAGAAGACTAAAAACAACATATTAATTTTGTTCTTTTCGATATTGTCGAAGTGCCAATGCGATCACATTCGTGTTCTGGACTCGAAGCGAGAGAGAAAAATTCAAACAATTCTTCCATACTACTATATCCCGTTCTCAGGACAATAGGGTAGAAAAACTGACGCGCGATCGGCAAAAGAACAAACCATGAATTCCAATGTCTTGAGCATGTCTCCTCCCATGGTAGCCGCATTTTTGAATACGGGTTCGAAGAACCTGAAGCTCATTATTTTATTTGCGAAGCCTAGCCTAAAACATACCGCTCGTAAGCCATTCTCATCTTCTTGTATGCGGTCGGGGTATCATCCAGGGCCATTCTCTTGATTACCTGTAACAAATATATTATCAGGGTATGCGATTTGATTTTATGTGAATTACCATAATCATTAGGGTTGGCAAAATCCATCCTCAAAATGTTGGGCGTTCCTTCATTGTTTAGTCTACGCTCAGGTGAGAGAGTAAGCAAAAACAAAAAGAATGTCTGGTGTCTGGAGTGTAGAGACGCTAGACATTCGAGGATGGCTTCAGCTACACCACAGAACTTGGAAAAGTTGTGTACCCGTTAGCAGACAGTTCTCTTTAGTATATTTTCGGAATAAAGGTTACTTTGGCTGAAATTTGGCAAGGTAGTTGATCCTAGGTTCCAACCGAAATATGGAAAATATCAGCCAAAGATTCCATATTAGCGACGGAATTATGGGAGGCGGAAATTTCGCTAGCGGAACGGGAAATTAGAAGTTCTGTGATGCGGCAAAATATTATCATACTTTACTAAGTTGTCATGAAAGATCAAACGCACTCTTTTCCACCATGCTGGATCATTGCTTTTCGCTTTGTTGTATCCACCTTCTTCGATCGTGGCTATCAGGAGGTCGTAAAGGTGCAGCGGAACTTCGCTCTGAAATGTCAAGGCCTTAAAGAAGGAGTAGGAACAACTTCTCGGATTACTGTCATTATGGAAATCGAGACAAGACACAGGCCAAAGTGCAAGTGCACTTTGACTAGATGTAGGCAAAAGTGCACTCCTCCTTTAAGGCCAAATTTATTGTCTCACCTTCTTAGGACCCCACGTAGGTATATGCAGAACAGTCGTCGCTCCATCGTGTACCGAAACAAGCTGCGCGAATGTGACGTCCCGCTTATCAGCGAGCTCCTGGAGACTTTTTTAAAAATCAAAGTGTTTAGTGCGCTTTTATATTTACGCCTTATAGATTATCTCTTATGAATTTATTTTTATAATTAGATTCATAGCATGAACAATATCGCGAAGAATATTCTTGACTATCTTCCGTCATTTGTGGCTTTCAATCAAGAGCAAACCAATCCACTCACCTTTTCAAACAATCTTTGCTCCGCCAATGGAAGATATTGTATGTCCCGGACTCTGCAGAGCAACAAGTAAAATGTTTCAGATAATTCTTCAAACTAGCGGAGCTTCGCTCCGCTAGGCAACGTGCGGGCTGCGCCCGCCCGTGGTCAGGGGTCGCGTTGCGGAGCTTCGTGCCCTTGAAAAGCTTCACAAGCATTTTATCACAGGAAAAATGCGGACACTAGGAGATAGTGAGACTTTTGCTGCTTTACATCCTTGGGCCCTCTCAAAAAACCCTTTGTGCGCTAAGGGTTTTTGCTCGAGCGCTTCGCGCCCTCGAAAATATCCTGCTTGTACGCAAAACATTGTTCTGGGCTACGGTAGAAACATCAAGTCAGTTTACGATCGGATTTATGGCAAACGTTATCGCTGGATAAAATGCAGACCCGAGGGGAATAATGATTTTTACTGCGCTAGATGCTCGGGCGCTTCGCGCCCTCGAAAATATCCTACGTGCACGCAAACAGTTCTGGACTACGGTAGAAACATCAAGTCAGTTTACGATCGGATTTACGACAAATTTTTATCACTGGAACAATGCGGACACTAGGAGATAGACTTTTGCTGCTCTATATCCTTGGGCACTCTAAAAAAAACCTTCGTTCGCAAAGATTATTCTGGATTACGGTCAAAACATAAGTCAGTTTGCGATCGGATTTAGTGCAAACGTTACGGTAGGGGTCACGCCGGACAGTAGGGGAGTGGCATTAGCCAGAAAACATTAGCTATCTGCTCGCTCGCTTCGCTCGCTCGAAATAATGCACCCTAAAGACGGAATAAAAATTAACCCACGGCACGTTTGGAGCAAAAAATCATCCATGCATGCATTCGGCAGGCCAAGAATATCCCAGCAATCCCATTCTTCCAAGCAATGCACATAGTCCACAATTGGTAGTTTTACAGCATAGATTCTTCAGTGGCAATTGTTTCGCATCCTTCACATGGCTTTATCTTCCAGGCAATAACCCTGTAAATAATATGTAATTTCGCCGCGGGGGATTACTGTAGTTGGACTCTGAGGTGGCGACGACTACGAGGTAGCGAGGGGAGAGACTCACTTCAAACCAGTCAGAGAGAAGGGAAGAAGTGACGTGTCGGGAGGAGAGGCAGAGGCAGACTAACTGTCTGGGAAGGAAGAAGAAGTCAAATCGAGATTATGCCAAAATTAGACAACTTTATGTCGCGACATAAAGAGCGACAGAGAGAGATGGACCCTAGGGGAATAGTGATTTTTGCTGCGCTAGATGCTCGGGCGCTTCGCGCCCTCGAAAATATCCTGCGTGCACGCAACCATTATTTTGGATTACGGTCGAAACATCAAGTCAGTTTGCGATCGGATTTAGGGTAAATGTTACCGCTGGAAAATGCGGATACTAGGGGAATAGTGATTTTTGCTGCGCTAGATGCTCGGGCGCTTCGCGCCCTCGAAAATATCCTGCGTGCACGCAACCATTGTTCTGGATTACGGTAGAAACATGAAGTCAGTTCGCTCAGAAGCCTTGAATTTCGGACAATTAGATTGCTTACAGTAACCCGACATCCCTGGTGTAGTCGTAGTCGTCGTAGAAGAGACAATGGAGGAGAAGTAGTAGAAGAAGACGAGAGGCGTAGAAAAGTCGACTGTCTCGCCACAGCCAAAAGACGAAGGAATGAGACGAGACTCGACTCTCTAGACACGTCTGTCTGGGAATTCTTCCCGATTGCCTCGAAGTTCCGGCACTTTTGATGCCAGTTTTGAGGGCTCCAAAGAGCTCCAGTTCAATCCCCTCCGTGTGCATCGGATGCGCCGTCAAAAACTGTACCCACAGTCGCTGCTCGCGCTGCCTAATACACCGGTTCGAGTGCACGCCCAGGAAAACCCATTTTTGCGAGACACTTTTTGAAGTTTGCTCCGGATTTCTCTTACATACATTTGGGGGTAGTTTGCTGTATTATGACGAGATAACTACAAATGTGTTCTCCTCCATATCTACAACTGACAAAAGCTTTCCATACTTACACCTATCATTTCTGGTTGTGAGAAGTGATATTGAATATTTCCGAGCATACGTGGCTATCTTTGGCTTTTCTAGTTATTAATGGTGCAAAAAATGGACACGTTCCTCATTTATCCGATCGTGTATCCCCTGGCATGCATTTACGGTATAATCGTGTTAGTAGGAGTGGTCTCGAATTTGGCCATTGTTGTTGCCACTGTGAAATCCAAGTAAGAGCCACCGACTATTTGGATTCCGCTTCCAAGGCATCTCCGTTCCCCGTGCAACTTTCTCATTGCACTGTGCTGCACTCTCGATGCGATGCACATCGCCGGCCATATTCCAGCAGTTTACGCAATTCTTTCTGGAAATCTTCTCATGTCGTCGTCATCGTGCTTTGTCATGCAGGTCAATTCACTACTGCCGACCAAAGAAAAAAATTACTTCCAGTTTTCCTCCATCACAGGCTGCACTGGAGGAACCTTCGCTGTATTTTCGATTGGATTTGATAGAATGCTTGCATGTGTTGTTCCGGCATGGTGATGAGCATGATTTCATTTTCATAACTGGCATGACTTAAAGAAGGACTGGGAGGAACTTGACTTTTTGAGTTATGAATGGCAGCTGTTTCTCGGGACCAATACGAGTTCCCTGATACCACTTAGACATTCATAGCTCATCTAGAAAGGAAGTTATGGCTCTCCAAAGTTCGGCCTATTGCCTACTGTAGCTTTGAGCAGCGGGCGATTTGCTTCGCCGCGGACTCTCCTCCTCCGGGACCGTGGCTCAGTGGTATGATGGTGGATTTCAAAGCTGAAAGTCACCGGTTCAAATCCGCCGACAAAAAGGGCTACGGAGCTGAAATTTTGCGCACTATTTGGAATTTGCGCTAAAGGAGGCAAAATATTTCTAAAATGTCTTTGAAGACTCAGCGATATATGTATGAAGAGAATCGATCGATAATTCAGATGCTTTGGAGCGAGACAATGTCGTGAACTTTTTCAGACACGTCAGATGTCTATAAAGCAGTGTTTCGTTCGCTCTTGATTATTCTTGTCTTTATCGTGGGAGGGTGGACATGTAGCTTGGTCATAACTCCAACCATCCTGTTTTTCCTAGGGGTAAGGGCGAAAGAAAGGGCAAAACAAGCAATTGTCCAGCCCACTCGTCCAGCGCTGCTCGTCGGTGAGCTGATCGGTGGCCTGGCGGTTAATTGCGCTCTGTGTGCTAATTATGTCATCTACTACAGGATGAGGTTGATCAATATCCGAGAAGTCGTAATCAGTAGTTTTGCAGTGCGGAATATAAGCGAGCGCTCTCTTGGCAGCTGGCACTTTTCCTTCCTAAGAATTCCGTCGCGTCACAAACATCCCACGGCAACACCTGATTGCATACTATTTAATATAACGCTTTCTATGTATAGTACCGCCAGTTCAAGGAACTCAAACAACACTATTTCGAAGAAAAAAAACTGACAAGGAGAGGAATCGAACCCGGAATCTCTCGCATCATCGGCCAAAACTTTCGCACTGCGACTGAGGGCAGAGGGCGGAGCGAAATCCAATGAAAGTGACAACGTGTGCACAGAACGGCGCCATACCCGCCTGCTCAGGCACCGACCTTGGGGGGGGGGGGGGGGGGGGGGGGGGGGGGGGGGGGGGGGGGGGGGGGGGGGGGGGGGGGGGGGGGGGGGGCGGGGTNNNCACGCCCCCCGGGGGGCCCCGGGGGTGGGCAATACAAAGTAACGGTCACCGGTGGGCCCCCACCGGCCCCTACCCCCCCGGGCTTGGCCCCCCCCTTCCCCCCCCCCCCCCCCGTGTGGAGAAAGATCGTAGGGCTATGAGCGTAGATTCCGTCTGGATAATTCCGCATACAATATCTAATTGCGTTAGACCAATTCTCTCATACTAAGCGTTTGCTTTTGAAGAGTTAGACATCCATATCGACTTTTAAGTTAAGTAATTAAAATTACAAGGCAGACGTTTTCTAAGGGATTATACCCACGTTTCCCATTCTTACTCTGACATTGCTGTGCTTTTCCGTACTATAATTTTCAGTAGACATTACGACACGACAACCACTGCGAAATTTCTCAGGCTACATTACTCAGAAATCGCATGTGACGATAAAACTACGCGCTTCCTCCTAGGAATGCTGGATGACTACTTAAGATAAATCTTGTTGGCGCAAATTCATTCTACTTTACTTTGTCAGACCACGGAATGCTGTATTCTATAATTTACCTGTTAACGTGCGCCTACGCTCTTTTCGTTGTCGCGGGCGTCACTTCGAATGCGGCCATCGTTGCTGGAACCATCGCCAGCAAGTAAGTGAATTCTAGGAACTCGTTATTACCCTTGCATTCGAGGCATCTCCGTTCTCCTTGCAACTTCCTCATTGCGCTGTGTTGCACCCTCGATGCGATGCATGTCGCTGGCCATAGTTCTCTCGTTTATTCCATTCTTTCTAACCAGTTCATGATTTCTTCCACGACTTGCTTCTTCATCCAGGCGAGTTCACCATCGATGTCCTCGACCTATTCCTTATTCAGATAGCCTCGATTATGGGATGCACAGGGGGAACGTTTGCAGTACTTTCCATCGGAATCGACCGCATGATATCTTGCGTGTTTCCAGTTTGGTAAGATTCCCTCCAAATTCCTGTCTCTACTTTTCAACTGATTCAGGTATGCACGCAAGCGGACGCGACTGTACTTGACTGCACATGTGTTCGCAATTTTTTCTTATTCCGCTTTCATGCTGTTGCTAAACTATGAGCATCTGGAGAATCGGTTCGTTTATTTAATTACGTTAAAAAGCAGTCAAAAATCATTGGTCTCCATATTGTAGTTACGGAAAACATGATTTGAAGGGACCTTCTCTGCTTTCTTCCGCAAGCAATTCACGGAACCGCCGCATTGATATGGTACTCTTCGTCCGTCGTGATATATCTGGCATCCATCGTTGTCTATTCTATCGTCTTCAGAAAGCTGAAGCGAAGCGGTGAGTGATTCGTTAACGAAGGTATGAGGAGCTTAGCTGATTGTTGTTATTATGGAAATACAGACCAAGCACAGGCTACAGTGCACTTTAGCCACAATCATCATCCTACTCCTTCTTTCATAACTCATTAACAATGGAGAAATAATATTGTAGAGCACCCGAAATGTTCTAATTCCCACGCCCGGGCAACTCCAATGACGGACTGAGCGCGCTTTTCATCTACCACATCGAACCCCGTTTAGTGACCGTGTGATTCAATCGACCATGAAAAGGGCCGTGAGGAGATAGACCAAAAGCGAGCAGTCCATCATTGGGGTTGTGCGGGCGTGGGAATTAGACCGCTTCGGGTTCTCTTCAATAAAAGAAGGAGGATCAACATCTCTGATTACGGAAAACCCACACTAGACGCAGACCAAAGTGCACGTTCGCAATAATGGCCTATTTTATGGATACGATCTTACCGCTACCCTTTTTTAAATTCATTTTATAGGCTCTCGCGATGCGATGAAGGCAGTATTCCGATCGCTCCTAATCATTTTGTTCTTTGTCATAGGCGGATGGATGGTCACGATGGGAGTGGCACTCATCGGCGTTTTTGCATTTGGGGTATGTTGGATGATTTGTGGATGCCATTCATGAATTCTAATGAATTCGAAGTTCTCCGTTATTATGGAAATCTTTTGGCTTTCAGGACGATCCCTCGAAGATGCTCGCAATTACTCTCTTCAGTGGTCTTGCTGTCAATGCGGCGTTGTGCACCAACTACATCATTTATTATATGACGAGGTTACCGAATCCCTAACTCTTCGAATACTTCTAATTGCAGTGCTGACTACCGCCGAGCACTGGCGAGCCAGATGGACTTCTTCTTCCCGAAACGACGCCTGCTGTCAACTGTTTCGATTGTGCCTTCACGAAGTATTACAAAGCATTGAGAAGCACGGGAGTGATGAAGGAATCGTTTGCTTTTGCTTCGCGTCGCACATGAGAAGATAGTCCGATAGTAAGCGTCTTGTCCATTTACTCTTTTCGGTAACATTATCTGAACTGCCCCCAGTTCTTCGTATCTCGGATGACGACCAGTCATATCGTAGCTCATACACCATCTCTCACAACTGCGATAAATTAATCACATACCGCAGTTATGGGCAAAACTCACAGAATTCTACCGAGAATCCAAGTTGATTGCGGCGGGAAAATATTGTTCGCTGAAGCTCGTTTCGTCCCACAAGCTTCTACAGTGAACGAACTTTGCGAGTTGCTGAGTTGTGACTTCATGATCTATCGGATCGTGTATGTTCTGACGTGCGCCTACGCAGTTTTTGTTGTTGTGGGAGTAACTTCGAATTCCGCCATAACGATTGCAACCGTTGTGAGCAAGTCAGAAAAATGAGTTGATATCAAGTAATCCCTTTCCCTCCAGACATCTCCGTTCCCCATGCAATTTTCTCATAGCATTGTGCTGTACCCTCGACGCGATGCATATCGCTGGGCACATCGCGCCCGTTTATTCGATACTTTCTGGCCAACTGCTGATACCTTCCAGCACCTGCTTCTTTATTCAGGGGAGTTCGAAAACGGGAGTTTGTAATGTCTCTCAGTTTTAGATCTCTTCCATAACTGGCTGCACCGGAGGGACCTTTGCAGTCCTCTCGATCGGAATTGACCGCATGTTGGCTTGCGTCTTTCCAGTCTGGTAAATTCGGCTTATTCAAATTTCTGAATACATAACGATCTAAGGTACGCTCGCAAGAGGGAACGTCTGTATCTGGCAGCTCATGTTTTCGCCATTTTCTCTTATACTACGCTCATGCTTTGGATAAGCTACGTTCATCTGGAGAATCGGTTCGCTCGTTCATGTTGTGGTATTTTAATGGATTTGTTCTAGGGAAGTGCTGTGTTTTCTTCCGCAAGCAATTCAAGGCGTTGCTGCACCGATTTGGTTCTCATCTTCTCTTGTGATATACCTAGCTTCTGTGATTGTTTACTCCATGGTATTCAGAAAGTTGAAGCGCAGCGGTGAGAACTTTTGCTTCTGTTATTATATTTCAAGGTTTCACAGATCATGTGAAAGTGTGTTCATTTTTCAGGTTCATCTGATGCACTGAAAGCTGTCTTCCGAGCGCTTCTCATTGTTTTAGTCTTTGTGGTCGGAGGGTGGACCGTCACGATGGGAGTGGCACTCACCGGAGCTGTTGTGTTTGGGGTGAGCTTTTAGAGAAGAAATTCGTTTAGATGCAATTCAGGACGACCCTTCGAAGATGCTCGTCGTCACTCTTTTCGGTGGCCTTGCCGTGAATACAGCACTTTGCGCCAACTATATCATCTACTATAAGACCAGGTAGATACTAGTTATTGATATGTCTTCGATTTTCGATGGCTGGGAGAAAGCTCAACAGAAAGAAACGGTAGTCATTGCAGTGCCGACTACCGCCGTGCACTGGCTAGCCAATTATCATTGTGTTTCCCAAAGCTAATAAGAATTCAACCAACAGTATCCGTTGCGCTTTCGCGTTCCATGCATTGCATTGATAAAGTTTAGATGCACTTCGAGAATTGCAAAAGAATCGTTTGTCGTCTCGACCATTTTCTTTTGACTGTTTCTCCTTTTTGTTCCTCTCACACGCGAATCGAAGATTCATGGCTACTGGAATCTGGCATAATATTTGGTTTCTTCGCGATAGCGGAGAATTACATATGCAGAGTGCATTCACGTAGATTTTAATTCCTGTCAGAACGTGAATGTAGGTACAGCTCCCAGTGAACCCAAACCGATCTCCATGATTCATTCAGTGGGCGCAGTTAGTTGACGCAGGCGGATTATGACGTCGTCCGGGGGAGGAAATCTGTGGGTGAAAAGAGAACAGAATGGACTCTCGTTTCCAGACATGGATCCCCAAATATTTCCGCAGCTGTTAATACAGTCTACTGAGACTTTTTGCATGTATTTCAAGCATTGACTCAACTGCCTTCATTTGAAGTTTTGCTACCCTTTTGCTCTCCATTCCTGCCCTCTCTCGGCGTCTGCGAGTTGTTTGCTTTGCTTTTCGAATTCTGTGACTACGCTGTGCCCCAATTTCCCTGCTCGTTGCAGCCCTTTATTGGTCGCCATATAAAGTGGATGGGTTCAGCGTGATTTCATTCAGAATCCTAGTAATGCGTTCTGCCGTCCTCATCCTTGCGTTGGCCTCTGTCGCTGCCGGTAAACTGCTTTTCCTCGCCGTAATCTGGAGGCACGGCGATAGGTGAGATCTCAAATGAAATATCATAACTTTAATTTGATTCTCTGTGCACATCGTGTTCGAAGCACCGACGTAGGTATTGGCGGAGGAATGAACGTGCCGGACAATACGCTCATCGCCCTACGATCTACGATTTACAAATGGCTCCTGTCTCTTACCGCCAGACAACGATAGAACAGCGGAGAGAGATCGTAGGGTGATGAGCGTACAGTTCGTATGGTTAATTCCGCAGACAATAAGAACGGGGTAAGAACTGTTGTATCACAGAGATAAATATGTGGAAATTTCAGGTTCATTAAAATCTGATGCACCAAGTATGATTACGTATTTCAGAGCACCGTCCGATCTCCCGTACCCGAACGACAAGAATGGCGAGGACAAGTGGCCGCGCGGATGGAATCAGCTAACGAATGTACTGTTTTTTTGCTTTTCTTCGACTCAGCTCGAATCTTCTTCAGACGGGAATGCAGCAGTGCTACGCGCTCGGAGACTGGCTGCGGGACGAGTACACCAAAGACATTGAACATATCAAGCCCGTCTTTGACCATGATGAGGTACTTTTCTTCATTGTAAATCGCATCTCAAAATATTGGAATTTCAATATGGAGAGGGAGCAATGTCGATTTAGGTCTACGTCCGCAGCACGGATTCGGAAAGGGCGCTCACATCTGCGCAGGCCGTCATGGCCGGCCTCTTCCCGCCAAAGAAAAACTTCGAGTGGAGCAAGAAGGTCGAGGACTGGCAGCCGACACCCATTCACTCAAATGGAGACGGAGATGATCCGGTTCTTACATTCGCTATTTTTCGTTGGTTGCTAGTGTTTTGGTCAGGTTACTCTTGCGAACGTTTCTGATCCAATCCATTCCAGCTCCTCAAGCCAACCTCCATTGACTGCCCTGCCTACGATTCTGTCGTTGCCGCCCAGAATTCCGCGCAAACTGCATCACTCAACATGAACTACGCCAGTCTCTATGAATATCTTCGGAAGGTTGGTGAAGCATTCGAAAGATCTAGTGGTCCTTTATGTGTGAAGAACTCCGGAATGCCGACCGTCGACGCTTCCAATGTGGACGATCTCTACGACATCGAGCGGGAGGTAATTTTAGTGCTCAACTGCGTCACATATCGGGTCAATTATTCTCTGTCCATGGTTTCATCTGGTTAATTGGAGAACATTGCCAGAATATGGCATAAATCGAATACTGAGTCCCATATTTTGCAGATCGGTCATGACATGCCGCAGCCGTCATGGGTTACCGACGATGTCATGGAGCAACTGCGCGAACTCAAGCGAATCCTGAGGACGAGTGAATTCAACACTCCGGAGAAGGCGCATTTGCGGTGCGTTTGAACAAGATTACCCAGCTGGGGTGACCCTATCCTGTTCAGCGGAGGGTTCCTGCTGAACGATTGGGTTTCGCGAATCAACGATGCAGCCAGCGGAGTCAAGGACGCCATGAAGACCGTGCTGTACTCGGCGGTGGGCAATATTTTATTTCATTTTCATTTTATTCCTGGTTGCAGCAAGGGATGATGGTTCAATAGCAATAATGGAATTATGCAGCACGACGGAACGTTATCTTCCCTCATGTACGCCTTCGGCATCGGAAATAATCAGCTAGTATCCAGCCTGAATTGAAATTGAAAGAAGACAAGTTGCAGATCCCGTACGCTGCGTCAGTCATCGCTGAGCTGCATAGAGAAAAAGACGGCGATTTCGTCAAGGTGAGCCGCAAGAAGGGACATTGTTTGCATGGCGGCCATACTCGAGTTTGATTTCTCTCGTAAAGATCAGTGAGAGTTCGCATTCTCAAGTTGCGCTATTGCTCTTTAGAGGCGACTGTCGTGAAATGGGTTCTGTTTGCTCAGACGGGGACGATCAACTGAATTCTAGTGGTTCTTCATAGGAAAAGTCGGCAATCGATCACTTTGCAGTTGTTCTACAAGAACAATACGCATCTGGAGAAGCCAGGAAAGAAGGCCGTCTTGATGACCATTCCTGGTGTGATCAAACGACCCTGTCTTCAGTAGCCCAAACTTTCAGGGTGCTCCAGTCGCTGCCCTCTGGCCACCTTCAATTCCCTCCTCGCGTCCATGCGAGTCAACTCGACGCAGGCTCTTGACAAGGTTCGACCAATTACAGCCAACAATACAAGTGAACTGAATTGCAGCTATGCAAGCAGTGACTCATGCGCGACCTTCGAACTGATCAACAGGGTTGATGACGTTATTTCGGGTTCATCTTGATAAATAATACATTCCCCGTGTGGTTACTGGAGAAACAAAAGAGGAAATATCGGCTGTAATCGGGAAAGTTCGCCTCTCGACAACAACTCTTCCCTTCGCGTTCATAAAAAATGCAAAACGCAACGGCTATTTAATCCCATGTATGACCAAACTACATGCCTTCCTATAAATTTGTATACTATGCATAAAAAAATTCTTTCGTTTATTCCTTGATTCTTTGCAATATTCATTCACAAAAATATACAAGATGCGAACATAAAGAAGATTCAAAGCTATTGGACGGCTATCAAAGCTATTGACACGTATGTAGGTCACAATAAATAGGAGTTTACTCACGTAGAATTCATAGCGTTCACAAGCGTATCGCGAAGTGGAATTCGACACAGCTCCCAATTCACTGTGCGCAGTTAGATGGCTCAATGGGATTATGATGCTGTGCGGGGTGGAGGGAATAATTGGAATGAAAGGATATTTGTGCAACTCTTTCAGAGAGATGGGTACCCTGTATATTTCGGAAGCTTTTATTGTCAGTGGAATTAACTATACGTAATGTACGCTCATCGCCCTACAATATCTTTCCACAGTTCTGCCTCTCTCAAATTGTAAGTTGACAGGCGGTTTGAGAATCTGGAGAACTGTGGAGATAGATCATAGGGCGATTCCATATGGTTAATTCCGCGATAATACCATGCTTTTTACGCGAGATTTCAATCATTGATTCAATCAACAGCCGGCATATGGTAGCATCCGCTTCGTTCCTCTATGACCCTGTTTTACGTGCGGTTTGCGCTCTATTTTCGAATGCCGGGGATTATGTAACTGCGCGCCCCCGTTTCCCTGATCGGCACTCACTTTATTGGCCGTTATATAGGGCGGATAAGCGTGATTCTATACGTTATCCTCTTTCGGGGTATTCGCAATGCGTTGGGCCGTCCTCCTGTTGGCCTTGGTCTCTGTTGCAGCCGGCAAGCTCATCTTCCTCGCAGTCATCTGGAGGCACGGCGACAGGTATAAACTACATACATATTCATCATGGAGTTTCACGCGATAGGTGCGAAATTTAGACGAGTTTGAATCGCCGATAAAATACCGCTTGATATTCAATCGTGACTTGCTGAGGACCTTACTGTGTGTTAGTGAATTGGTTGCGTGCATTTCAGTTCCTTCTTCCAGGCGCTCGAAAAAATGTTGCCGTTTCAGGGCTCCTGCTGATCTTCCATATCCGAATGACAAGAATGGAGAGGACAAGTGGCCGCGTGGATGGGATCAGCTAACGAATGTATTGATTTTTATCGACTATATCCCAAATGTGAATTTCTCTTCAGAAGGGAATGCAACAATGTTTCGAGCACGGTAATTGGTTGCGTAACAAGTATACGAAGCGCTATAAACACATCAAGCCCGTCTTTGACCGCGAGGAGGTGATCTGCATTCATTTCGCATCCATTCATTTGGAAGATGTGTTGGGTTTAGTAAACTTCCCCTGTTTGCTAGGTGCACTTCGTGTACGCAAGAGTGCACTTTGCCGGTTGGGGAAGTTTACTACACCGAACTTTATATTTTAACCCCTGTTATATCTCCCGGGAAATTTACTCCGTTAATTCCCAGGTCTACGTTCGTAGCACGGAATCTGAGCGGGCTCTGGCATCTGCACAGGCCGTCATGGCCGGTCTTTTCCCGCCCAAGAAGGAATTCGGGTGGAGTAAGAAGGTCGACGACTGGCAGCCGACGCCCATTCATTCCAATGGAAAAGGAGATGATCCGGCATGATTTTGTTCATATGTAACTTGTCCCATTCATTCTTTGTGCTGTGAGTACTTGAACTGTAAAGATGAACGTCCAATCCTTTCCAGCTCCTGAGGCCGACCTCCATCAAATGCCCTGCATACACCGCTGTGGTTGCCGCGCAGAATGCCAACCAAACTGCGGCACTCAACAAGAACTACGCCAGCCTCTATTCGTATCTCCGGAAGGTTTGCACTATCGAAGCTGTGATTCTGTATGTCTTTAGAACTCTGGAATGCAGACTGTCGATGCTTCGAACGTGGATGACCTCAACGACATCCAGATGGAGGTGATGTTGTCGTGGTCGAGAAGATGAAACTGGAAACTGGGGAAAGAGGAGTACCCTTTAAAGACCAAAAGGAACTACTTTGTGACCCACCACATTGCAAGAACACACATCTTCATTAGATCGGTCACGGTCTGCCGCAACCGTCGTGGGTAACCGACGACATCGTGGAGAAACTGGGCGAACTCAGGCGAATCCTAAGGACGAGCGAATTTAACTCCAAGGAGAAAGCGCATTTGCGGTGCGTCGACGCAGTTATTGTGACCCTCACATATTCAGCGGTGGTTATCTGCTCAATGATTGGGTGACGCTCATCAACAATGCAGCCAATGGAGTCAAGGGCGCCATGAAGACTGTTCTGTACTCGGCGGTGGGATGTTTTTCTTCATCCGGATAGACGACTGTAGTGCCGTTAGCGCATATAGAAAATGTGCATCAATGCCAAGGATCATAATTTTGCAGCACGACAGAACGTTGTCATCTCTCATGTACGCCTTTGGGATCGGTGACAATCAACTGGTATCCAGTCATACTGATTGTGAGAGGTGAAAGACGTTAACTTTCAGGTTCCTTACGCCGCCTCGGTCATCGCTGAGCTGCATCGAGGGAAAGAGGGCGATTTCGTCAAAGTGAGTGTTGCAGTGGGGAACAGGGTTTGCATGTCGGCCTCAGTCAAGTTTGATCTTGCGGGTGAAGTTCATTGAAAGGTCGTTCTTTGCTGAGCAGTCGATCTTTAGGAAGTTATAACATTCTTTCAAACAAATCGGCAATGAAAAATAGCCCATTCATTTTTTCAGTTGTTCTACAAAAACAATACACACCTGGAGAAGCCGGGAAAGAAAGCCGTCTTGATGACCATTCCTGGTGGGATCAAACGAACCTTTAAATACTAGCCCAATCTTTCAGGGTGCTCCAGTCGCTGTCCTCTGGCCACCTTCAATTCTCTGCTCGCTCCCATGCGAATCAATTCTACGCACGCTCTTGCCGAGGTAGGGACAGTTTCGGCGGTTGGAAAGCAGTATGCATTACAGCTGTGCAAGCAGTGACTCACAGGCATCCAGCGAATTTCCTTCGGGTGTTTGATAAATAAATAAACCTAAATAATACTGCGGAAAAAACAGTTCAACAAATGTCGGATTCAGTTTTTTATCAGTTTGATTGTATATTCATTTCGCGCATTCGGTAATGTGGTGCACGAAATCGTGCAATCCTCGACCAAAAACGATTGCGGATAACTCTCGAAAGTTGTCAATCTCTTCGTCGGATAAGTCTCGTAATTCGTTGGAAGTGATTCTACATCACGAGGAACTGCAAAGGTAAAAAACGTAGATATTGACCAGTGATACGAATGCCATATGCATTGTTTACGCTTCAGCCTCTTCCAGACGGGATAAATTATCAGAAATTATAGGTAACTTTCTCAGATAACATGTAATTTGTATTCGGTTTTCAGTACGACTACCTACACTATTTATTCGCTTGCCTCCCGATCACAATACAGCCATCAAAAATACTAATTTATTGCGCAATTGTTCGCTTTCTTTCCGTATTCTTGAATGGACTGTGATCGTTTGTATATTTTTCAGTATCAGCGATCGGAAGGAAACAAGTGTATATCCTGGCGACTCCATGATCTATCCCATCGTCTATATTCTGATAAGTATCTACGCCGTCTTCGTCGTAGTTGGAGTTACATCGAATGCGGCCATTGTGCTTGCAACGGCGACCAACAAGTAAGACATGGGGATCGCATGTCTATTGAGTGCGGAATTACCGTACGTCCATAATATTTCGCTCGAAATACCGCATGTTACGGTATGATACTGTATCAAAATCGTATGTATAAATCAAGCCAGAAACGCCTCGAATCGCATTGGTTTTCGCTTAGGTTATTTTTTTCGTGAAATTCATGCACTTCTAATTAAAACAAACCGAAAAACACCGTTAAAACATTTAAAAATAAAGCGGAATGCTTCGTTTAAAATCACTGCACCTCGTCGTGGCGAATTTGCTCTGTTTAGTGGCCACTAAACAGAGCAAATATGCCCTTTCGAGGTGCAGCGATTTTAAATGAAGCATTCCGCTTGATTTTTAAATGTTTTAACGGTGTTTTTTGGTTTGTTTTAACTGGAAGTGAATGAATTTCATGAAAATAATAACCTAAGCGAAAACCAATGCGATTCAAGGCGTTCCTGGCTTGATTTATACATACGATTTTGATACGGTATTATACCGTATCATGCGGTATTTCGAGCGAAATATTATGGACGTACGGTAACTATACGGAACGTACGCTCATCGGCCCCTCTCTCCACAGTTCTCTCGTTACTCTAACCAGACAACGAGAGAGAAGTGGAGAGAGATCGTATTGCGATGAGCGTACATTCCGTATGATCATTTCAGCCAACAATAGAACAGCTCTGTTTTTAGGAATCTCCGATCTTCCTGCAACTTTCTGATTGCACTGTGTTGCACTCTCGATGCGATTCACATGGCAGGGCATTCCATTCCAGTTTACATCATACTATCCGGCAGACTGCATATTCCGTCCAGGACGTGCTTTCTTATCCAGGTTAGGTTTACCCCTTCAGCTTATTCCCTTTTTTCCGATCCCCTCGATGATCGGATGCACCGGAGGAATGTTTGCTGTTCTTACTATTGGTATCGATCGCATGTTGGCATGCGTCTTTCCTCTATGGTAGGCAATGAATCCCCCTTTCGAATATCCATACGTACGCTAAGGTATGCTCGAAAGCAAGTCCGACTTTACTTGTCCGTACATGTTTTCGCCATCTTATATTATGCCGCATTGATGGTTTGGGCAGGCTATGCACATCTGGATAAAAATCGGTATATTTTGACTTTTTGAGTTAAAGGAGCCGACCCACCAAAAATTTTTATATTTTATTCGGATAGAGCGTGAAAAATGCTGCAAGGAGATACCAAACATTTAATTTAACGATTTTTTTATGAATTGTTATGATTTTTCAAAG
>JACMIG010001190.1:1450-15187 GCA_014805385.1 Levipalatum texanum
GGGAATAAACCTTCTCGAGACTTATGGGAGCTGTTTGTCCCTGAGCATACCCAGACGTAGGACTGGAGGCCACTCCGCAGCAGAGAGCCCCAAGTCTGCCGAGGCAGCTTTACCAAATATAGCGTATGATGCAATAACACGAGAATATAAACCGAGGTTTATTGGGAAAGAAACCCCTTTTAGGGGAAGAACCCACATTACATACAACTGGCACCCCGTAGGGCAAATAACACATAACACGAAGAACAATAAAGAGAATGGGGAGTGGGGGAAATATATACATGGGGGAAAACCGATAACCGAATATGAGAACGGAGACCTAATTGAGCTCACGTCCCTTGACGAACCTATCAACCCACACTGCCCATGATCTACACCCATTTCGCCGTCAGCCGTGGTGAACGCCCCTAACCTCCCGCGCGGTACCTACGGGTTGTCGACTAGGACACCCCGAGTGCGGTCGGTCGGAACCATAACAAATAGATACTCCCAAGTATATGCAGTCGAGGGCCTCGGCTGAACCTTCATTGGCCAAGCGCCACAGTGCTGGCTCGTGGCCACCCTTTAGGGGCTTCACCACACTCCCCCCCACGAGCGTGGGGAAGGAGAGGAGCACCGTGCGTCTTCCCCATACTTGAGTTACCTACTCGTCACGATGTACCCCGAGGCACTTACGGCGCGAGGTTAGTGATCTAGCCCACCAGACCTACCGAACTATGAGCGGAAACCACAACCAATATAAGCCGACAGCCCATCTTATTGGCCGTCCGCTCAAATGAGTCTACCAAATATAACGAAGGTCTATTACAAGAATACCTAAGTATATTACTACTGTGAATACTTAAGTGGGGGCACCTTTGTGTGGGACAGGGAAAGGCCTCCTCTTGTAATCCTTCTTCTTGAGATTGTTGCAGTTGAGGAGAGGGCTGGCAGTTGACGACGACATGTAGACGAGAGATTTGAAGACTTCCGAATATAGAGGGCGTCGTTCTTGGCCAGCTACCTCCTTGTACGGCACGAACCAATAGTAACCAATGTTGTAAACCTATTTACCGAAACCTAGTACATACTTAGTATGTATTAACCGAAAAAAACTCAAGTCTTTCGACCGAGGAAAAACCAAGTTTTTCAACCAAGGATTGCAACCGAGAATTGCTACAACCGATCGATAAACCAATTGAGCTTCTGGAAGGCTCTAGCAGACCTTAGGAGGGAATGCAGCTCCCCGCGGCAATGTCCGCTTTCTTGTGCTCAGTAACCATGCCTGCGACTGGGTCGCGCACCACCTTGACCTTGGGCTGAGGCCCGCATACTGAACCCGACAGTATGTCTACTTGACTCCTTTCGGTTTCATCAACCTCTCCATCACCTGTACCTGTGTTCGTCCTTTTGAGACACAAGGATACATGATGTGCATTTCTGCAAATTGCACAGACCTCAGTGCAGGATCTCCTGTGAATTACATCACTGTTCTGCAGACAACGGAAACAGATTCCGTATTCCATAACCTTTGTCTTCCTCAGCTTATGGGTATCGTACTTTTTGCACGAAGCCGCTGAGTGACCAACCTTTTTGCAGTAGGGACACCATTCTGCATTTACCGAATAACCATTGTTGTTCACCGTAGCGGGGGCTTGAACCGATTGAGAAGGGAATCGATCTGTTCGAACCGTTCCGTTCTCACCACCTGCTTTATTACGACCGTAACCTTTACCCTTCGGCTTTGTGTGCATCGCTGCCACTGCCTCAAACCTTTTCTTTTCGGTGATGACAAAGTCATACACCACCTTGTTCTCTCGTTCGAGAGTGACCATGTAACGCTGCTCTCTTTTGAGTAGCTGGTTGTTACGAGTCACCAATGGCCGGAGGTTCTCGTATTCTGACCTGCCAACAGCCAACCTGATCTGAGACTGGACATTGTTCAGCTCTACCTTATGCTTCGCCAGGAATTCCTGGGCTTCAAAAACCTTTCTCTTAGACCTTTCGGTCATACCTCTTAGCTTTTCATCAGCCATTTCCATGATCGTATTGATCGTGGGACCAAACACGAAGTTTTCCTTCGTCAACCTTTCAAATGCTTCCCGTAGGTCCTCCGAGAGGCTCGGGAGCTCCGCTTCACCTTCCAGCTCATTGAGCCGTGCTACCAATTTACCGATAACCTGCTCATAGGACTCCGTAGAAATCCTATGGTATTCCTGTTGATGCTCTCCCCTGGCCATTACTTCCTCAAGAGTTTTCCTGAGGTCGTCAGCACCGGGTTGCGCACAAACCGTACCATTACCTTCCCTTGCTGCTGCAGGGGCTGTACCCATGGGTACATTCTTTGCAACCTTGTCAATTGACTTGACCAACCAATCAGGATCTTTCAACCTTTTCACGCGAGCCTCAATGGCTTCGAACACATCGAGCTCGGCATCGCTGCCAACCGAATCAACCGAAACTACGGGAGGTGCCGCCGTGATGGCAAGCACACCGACACCGAGGTTGTTAGCCCCAGGCACCGACACACCACCACCAACGCCGTTGACCGAGCCCGAACCAAGATTGCCAGCGCCTTCCGATGCGGATACGACACTGACTGCTTCCCCGGAGGGTTGCATACCGAGAGGGACAACCGAAGAGTGAGTAACTTGAGGTAGCTCGTAAACGGATGAAAATCTGTGAGAGAATGGAATACACGCAAGCGAACGATGAGCAAAGTAGAAATAAATCGACGTGACGTCAATAATTTCACGTTGCCTCGTACGCTGAGCATCAACCATTCCAAACCACTGTTGCATTGGGGTCTCACCACGAAAGATGCGTTGGCGAGCTTTTGAATTTGCGGCTTTCGCTAAACATCGTAATGAGACGCAATGCTCACCGAGAAGAAATACCGATAGTAGATCAGTGTATTTATTGCAATTTTCCAATAATTCGCTGATAACCGAAAGAAACCTTGATAACAAACCGATAAGCAATACATTGAATGCTTTATTGCACCAATATCGAGCACAGTAACTGTATGAAATACCTTTACTGGCTGAATTACGAACCGAAAGACCTGAGTCATGTGCACCATTGTATCGCGTTTTGAACGCGGTAAAATACCGATAATACCGATTCAATGCACCATTTGGCTTGCGCCGAGACCAATACGATCAAGATAAACCTGATACAACCGAGTATAACCTGCGTTCAACCAAAGTATCCATACTGGATTTAAGCCTCACTCATTCTGTGCTGTCGAGCGATTTCCCTCCCCATTGTGTTTGGGGTTGGCCTCGAAGCAAAGAGCGATGTGATGACGGCCCGTACATAACCGACAAACCTAATTGCATGAATCTAGATGACCAGATTCATTGGGTTTCAGGCAGCGGAAACACAGTCCGTGAGCCCTGGCCCTGTTCAACCTTTCATAAGTGGTTTTCGCCAATCTGCACGCCTCGGGAGGGTGAGAATATTTGCGGCAAAATGGGCACTTATCAGAATGCACCGAGTCCTCATTCCTAGAATGGTATCCTCCGCTTTGCTGATTACCTATTACCGTATGTTCACGGTTCGAACCGAGGAATTCTTTGTGACCTGACGGCGTGGCTTGGTCGCCTTTCTTTAGATGCCTTTCGCAATCCACATCCTCCTCCTGGACCTTCCTTTCCAGGAATTCCATAACCTCTTCGATATTCAATACCGATCGCAACCTTGTTTCCTCCCTGGATAGGGCTGCTCGGAGTTTAGCTGGAAGCTTCTCCAAGATTAGGAACCTGGGATTGGAGAGGGCCGCAGCCTGATCTTTCTTGAGGTATTTCTCCCAAATACCTCTGATCATACGAACCGATTCACCGGATTCTGATATCTCCAGATGCTTAACCTCGATTTGCGCTAGCTGCTCTAGGCACGCATTCGCAGCACTGTTGACGTCACCATAAGCACGTTTCAGGATTTTCATGGCCTGATCGTAGCTATCACCTTCGTAGGTATCTACGTACTTCACCAAATCCTTGGCTTCTCCAGCGAGTTGCCCGAGGAGAAGCAAACCTTTCTTGAAGGGATTACCGTTGCTATACTGATCGATATTCGATTCGACTATCGCCAGAAAGCCGGGCCACTTCAACCGATCACCGCTGAATACCGGGAACTGAACCTTCATAGGTGCAAAGAACATGTCTCTGTCCCTTGCAGGCATCACCACGTTGGTCCGAGGACCGTTATCGAATCTTGCGAAACGATTACCGAGATTGTATGGAACCTCATTATCAATGGGTCGAGCATTGGGGGGTGGTGCGAACTGGTCGTCACCCCTTCTTGCATCAGTACCATTGACACCGATTTGGAACCGACTCAAAGGCGTGTCGTGGATGGGCGTGGGGTTGTTGCGAGAGTCTTCGAGAATGGTGATCTCTGACTCTCGCTTCCTCACACCATCCTGCCATTGACCAACCAAATTACCGAGGAGTACGCTTAGCTCATTGCTATCGCGTGTACCATTATCGTATTCGATATACCGATTGTACAGACCATACTCTTCGTCAGCATCTTCTGTGTCCAGACGATTCAGACTGAGAATACTGTCCTTCCAATTAGCAAGGCGGTCCTTGTAGTTCTGTACCCAATTGAGGAGAGCGTGAATCTTTCCTTCCATTGTACCACACCAAACGGAAAATTGTTCCATATTCCGTGTATCCATAGCACCATAGTAGGCGCTTTGACTTTCGTCAACCAAGCTCAGAATCTTTTGGAAGCATTCTTCGCATTTCATCATGAAATTCATGAACCTTGTACCGTGGTGGTAACGTTTATGCTCGCTGACATCGGTCAGACGTGCCCACAGTGATTGCACTGCTTCGAAAACCTTGTCCTGGGCAGAGCCTGCCCGGGAATCATCGCGCTGTTGCATGTTCGAATTACCGAACGATCTTTGTGCCGATGGGGCATTACCTTGGTTGTTAAACCGAGCGTCCTTCGAGGGACGTGTACCTCTACCTTCACTTCCGATGTTAGACATTGCCGTAACCATATCATTGGTCCTTGAGGAACCAGGATCTAGAAACGGGTCAATGTCCTCCACCGAAGGGAAACCATTGTTCCGAATACCACCAAGGTTGTCACGTACATTGGCTGCACGTTCATCAGTGTTGAAACCATTGATTCTGAAGTCTGATCTTGGGTGGCGGGTCAGGGGAGTGTTGGCGTAACGCTCACCCTGTGCCTGCTCCCCTCGAGCTGACTCAGTCACCAAATTACCAACCAGTTCATCCCTTTCATAGCTTCCGTCACCAATCACTAGTACTCGACGACGGGTACGATTGGTCGCTGGGGGAGGATCATCTTCCTCCTCAACCTCGTCGATGCGGAAGGCATCGTTACCAATTGTAGGATCATTGACCCTGGGACCATTGTTCGGAAAATGCCGAGCATCGAGTGTAAGATCCCAGTTATGGGAACTCACATGGGTGGGCAGACCACCGGTGAAGGTTGTCTCCGACCTTGTTGACCGAAACATTTGATAACCTGGAGTCTGACCGAATAGTATGTTATGAGTGGACGAGTGTCCATTGAACATAGTAAAACCATTGATGGTGTTGCGTACGCCGTTGTTTGCGGTGTTCGCATTACCATTACCACGTACTTGACCGAGTAGGTTGGCATTGTGAGTGTTTTTCGTGTCAACCTCGTTGTTGTCATTGCGAACATTGTCAACCTCGGGAATGGCGCCGGTGGCATTACGCCTACCGTCGCTTTCAACCGAACCGAAACCAAGACCACTGGCGTTGTTAGCGCCTTGGTTAATAACCGAGAAGCTGGCATTGGTAGCATTACGCACACCATTGCCATTAACCGAACCGACACCGAAACCGAAACCATTGTTAGCGCTGCGCATACCGTTGTATGCGAGGCTATTCTGAACCAAGTTGTTGCTACCAATCGGGGAGTTGCTAGACTGGTAGCTCTTCCTTACGATGGTAGCGGATTCCTGAACCAACCTAGCCGCCGCACTGCCCATGCGATACGGTACAGTCGCATCGCTGTCAGTGGGCGACGAAGAAGGGAAACCAGGAGAATGATGTCCCGGCAGGGGAGGGCCCCCGTCGGGCACGAGCGGGGTGTCGCGGCGATTCAGCATACAGCACGGATTGTCTGCAAAGGATGAGTTTCCGCAGTACAATCCGCGCAATATACCTACTCGCCACGACTACACACGAACGCGCCACGACAACCAAACAACGAACACAAATCGATCAATATTAATTAAAATCGATCCATAACCGAGACCTTTGGGCAACAACATTATTCATAAATGTTGACCAATATTTGTAGAGACCAATGGCTTTATTTTGCGCAGGAGAGCAAGCTCAACCGGACGCTGGCTAGCGAGGCCATTTACCAAACAACCATTCAGCTTGATTTACAGACGGGAGTAAACTCGACCGAAAGCAGGCTAGCAAAGCCACATACCAGATAATTACCGTTGGAAATATTATTCCGAATTTCCAGGTAACTGCAAAACAACCGAAACCTTGGATATATTCCTCACAAACGTTATGGAACAGTACTATTCGAGCGTGACGCTGTGGAAGTAACCTGCTACTACATTGAAGTAGTTGAAAACAGAATGATGTATGTAACGTGCCGAATTTCGTCAGCTACGGAAACAATCAATCAATAACGATTTAATATCGATTGATAACCTCGTTTGTTGTCAACTTGTGACAACTACCTATTAACCAATATTCTTGGATACCGATAGCTTTATTTATGTCAGGGAGCAAGCTCAACCCTTCATTGGCTAGCAAGGCCTTGATATTAATTCGACCGATTAGCTTGATTTGCGAACGGGAGTAAACTCAACCGACAGCCGGCTAGCAAGGCCTTGCTTATGAAATCAACCGATTAGCTTGTTTCGCAATTGGGAGTAAACTCGACCAAGAGCTGGCTAGCAACGCCATAAACCGAAACCTGTGCTGTGAATATTTAGGGAATATTCTTTGCAACCTATTATTGACTTTTAGTGTGAAGCCACCGTCGAAGAATTGAATGAGTACGTGACATACCCAAACAAAAAATCGGCGATAACTTCGTTACTAAGTCAATAAATTTAAACCGAAAAAGATGTACGTAACGTGCGGAAATTACCGACAACGTACGACAAATAATAAAGAATGAAAGTCGAAAGGCTTATAAAACCCTCCCACTCACGTCCCCATGACGTTGTCCATCGAAGATGTTGTCCGTCGGGAGCGTCGCTCGCTGCTGTCGATCCCCGTCGACTGAGAACGCGCTGCTGCTCGCGACTCATGAAGGGAAGATGGAATAAACCAATTGACAATAGGCTTGTCATGCCAAACCAAGAAACGACAATTGCTTGTCATGTAACCGATAGAACCAAATGACAATTGCTTGTCATACCGAGTGATCAACCAAGTGACAATAGGCTTGTCGAGCCAACCAATAAAACCAAGTGCTGAATAATCAGCGATGATCCGTCGCGTGTTAAACGCGACGAAATTCCGACCAATAACTGCCGCCGTGAAGCGACAGTTGTACCTGATTAATTACAGTAATGTTAGTATACTGTTTGACGGGTTTTAATTGACCGTCGTCTAAATCGCAGTTCGTAGATAGAAATGCGTTAGGCGAAAAACCAAAGGAAATGAAATCAACCGAAATATGCAGGAAGCACATTGTAAATACCGAGGGCAGAATAACCGAGAGCACTCGCTACGTGAGGGAGAACCCCAGCGAGGCGAATATTACCGAATGCTTGATTATACCGAGTGCTTGATTGAAGCGTGCGTCGAAACGCAGGAAGCCATTACGTGGCGGAACAAACCGAGTAAAAACCAAATAAATAGAACCTGTGCTTGTACGAAGCTTGAAGTGCCTTTACGAGGCGGAGTGTACCAATTTGCTTTTATCAAGCGAGAAGTGCCTTTACGAGGCGGAGTGTACCGACTGCTTTTATGAAGCGTCACCTTTACGAGGTTTAAGAACGGGTTGCTCTTATAAAGCGTGATAGAACCATTAAGTGGCGAGCAATGATACGAATATCAAAGCATGCATTTGATGCAAACTGAGGTACCACCGGAAACGTTGGCCCACAACCACTGGAGAGAGTAAACTCTCAATCCGTTTCGAACCGGACCGAGAGCTGTTTGACAGCGTGTGAACCTATTACCTGTAAAAACCCTAGGCTCTCGGGCCCGAGAACCACGGGGCCGTACCTTGGACTATTTCACCAATAAAAAATTGCAAGATTATGGACCTCAGTGCTGCCTTTACACCGAGGTCAAACCAAAGTGAAGAGTGCTCGCCATTCAGGGTGCTGCGACCAGCCCTTGTGGTTGGGACTCGAGTAGATCGCGGCGATCGATCGGTGATGAAAGTCCTCTCGGGGCATCGGGGTCTATGGCTCTTGCACGCCGTGGGTATTTAACCCTGCCCTTCAGAGGCAACTCCCGTGAGGGACAACCGAGGGATCGCAAGCGATTGAAACCAATAATACCTCTGACTTTCGTCAGGTAAACCGAGTAGATCAACCGACTTTCGTCAGGATAACCGAGGGGATCAACTGACTTTCGTCAGGATCGAGTAACCGAGTAAACCAACCACAATGAACAGGAAACCCTGGCCACTTTAACCGATAATACAAACCGATATACGGGCAGCTCGAGTAAGGAGGCATGATGCACCATGTGGCGCACCCCACCTACGCGGAGGGGAATAAACCTTCTCGAGACTTATGGGAGCTGTTTGTCCCTGAGCATACCCAGACGTAGGACTGGAGGCCACTCCGCAGCAGAGAGCCCCAAGTCTGCCGAGGCAGCTTTACCAAATATAGCGTATGATGCAATAACACGAGAATATAAACCGAGGTTTATTGGGAAAGAAACTCCTTTTAGGGGAAGAACCCACATTACATACAACTGGCACCCCGTAGGGCAAATAACACATAACACGAAGAACAATAAAGAGAATGGGGAGTGGGGGAAATATATACATGGGGGAAAACCGATAACCGAATATGAGAACGGAGACCTAATTGAGCTCACGTCCCTTGACGAACCAATCAACCCACACTGCCCATGATCTACACCCATTTCGCCGTCAGGCGTGGTGAACGCCCCTATCCTCCCGCGCGGTACCTACGGGTTGTCGACTAGGACACCCCGAGTGCGGTCGGTCGGAACCATAACAAATATAAACTCCCAAGTATATGCAGTCGAGGGCCTCGGCTGAACCTTCATTGGGCAAGCGCCACAGTGTTGGCTCGTGGCCACCCTTTAGGGGCTTCACCACAAGTATAGGTCGCCGGCATTAATGACTTGAATTATTTATTATTATCTGTTTCTCTGACCAAGTTAAATGCATACCTCCCCCATTACTTCGATCATTGGCTGACCGTGAACTGCAACTGCAGCTTCGGCCGTCTTGCGGACCTGGCAGAACAGCCTGAAAGTTAGCATTGGTTAATTCTAAACGTTCACAGCTTGGCGGAATGTGCTCTCTTGGTTTATCACGGCACGGATAAAGAATATGTACAAAGAAAAGAATAAGCCTCACTCGTAGCTTCTCCGTACGGAGCAGATGGTCGGTTGTGGTTCCATAAGATTTACAACTAGAAATATGTTAGATTCTATTAGATGAAAAAATGACGCTTTCAAACTCTCAAGCCGTTTCTTCTTTCGGGATGGTAGAGATGTGACATGTGAAAACGACTGCCCCGAGATCGAGAGGATTAGCTAACCTTCATTGTGGGCTGAGCTCGGATCAAACTCAGCCTTGGGATCAACAAAATGCGCTCTCATTAGCGGCGTTACGAAGCGGTACAAAGTAGTCCTCTCGAGTGATGCGTGGATCTCGTAAACTCTGCTGTTTTACGCTGGCATGGCTTTAAAAAAGTTGCCCCTACTCTTTTCATTGTGTCCGATACAACACAACATGTTTTGGGAAGCAATTCTCCTGAGGCTCTCAAAATTAAGCAAAATACATACGAATTCCTCCTTGAAAATGGGAGGCTGCAGAAAATAAGGTGAACAGAAATGATGGTTCGCAGATCGAAATCTAATTTTGGTTTCATTCGAAGCGACTGGGCGGAGATGCGGATTCCAAGGTGCTCATCTCTCAAAATGACGCCTGCGGCTCATTCGGATGAGTAATCCCGCGAGCCAAAGAGAGATCAGACGGCCTTAAATATCTTTCTCGGAAGTTTGCTCGACGACACTGCGACCATGCATGATGTCGTCTATCAGTGATTATAAAAGACTATCCGTGTATTCCTTTTCGTCTCAACATGTTGCTTTTTAAAAAATGCTTTCACCCAATAATGTTTTTCAAGAACAAAGATGTTGGCAATTGTAATTCCACCAGCCGTCAGCGGCCGCTTCGACTGACATACAGGCGCTTTATGTAGTAAGTAGATACATGGCATGCAAAAGATGAAGCAGCTTATCTCTTGCACATCGAGTGAATGCATGATTTAGCACGTGCTTCAACCTGACCGAATGCAGTCCGGCTGTTCACAGATTGGAGACAACGTGTCTTTTAATGGTCCCCCTTTCGCGATGCTGGCTCGTAATCTGGTGCAGTAAAACATCACACACCATCCATGCACATTATAGTTTGACCATTATGTTGGCGTGATGATAAGAGGCCGGAAGACGGCGTCTATTCGCAAGCGGCACGTGCATTCGGTGCCTCACCGCGATGCTCCGGATGGAAAGCCTGCTTGTACTTGCTCTCGCCGCTTGCTTTGGCTCTGCTATGGACAAGACCATAACGGCCCTTACGTGCTACGACCTCAAGCCGAGTGTAAGACATCATTTCCCGTCGATATACTTGTATCACTCGAAAAACATTTTGGGGCTCAGATTTGGCACGACTTCAAAACGAATACGACGGTTGACTATGTCATCAACGCCGTGGCCCGTGGAGGTGATACGGACTACGCCTCCAACGTCGTCGTCGGCGAATTCATGTCTGGACATTTTTTTCGCAATTCATAAAATTCCCGCTCTAGGCTATCGGATCTCTTCAAAGGACCAGTCTCGATCCGCACTTGGTGGTTCACCATTCGTAATGACAACCAGAAAATGAACTGCTCGAACGATTTCGTTATAATTGTGACGACGAGCGAGTACTCGGGTAAGTAGCCCTCCAGGTCGTTTTCTATGTCACAAAATGTGTTTTCTAAATTCAACGAATTGTAGACTTAATAATTCAGGAGTAATAACAAGGTTGGAACCATCGACAGATGTCAACATTGCTGCCAATTCTCTCAACGTCTTCATGAGCCCCGATTTCTGCTCACTGATCCTCATCAAGTCGCTAGAATCGGTAGAAAGACAGATGTTTACATGATGATTAAAAACCTCCTCTCAGAACAACAAATATCCCGAATTAAAAGCGCGATGCCAAAACAATTGTTCCTTACAGACGTTGATTCATCGACAGTATCTCCAGGCGAGGACTGGTTCATCCTCTCCGCTAATGAACAGTTCACGGGAGCTCTTGCTTTCCCGCACAAATTGATCATGTTCGCCCTACCGAAAGCCGGATCATTTCTCGTCAAAATCAAGGACTACAATCTGATCGGAGAAGTGGATGTTACCAACGAAGATAATGGACTCGAACGAAAGTAATACTCTACTCGCTTATAAAAACAACAAATTGTTCGATTTCTTCGTAGGGCAAAAAAGTTCGCGATATCCATAATGATCTTTACAGGTTCACCGGAAAAGGCATGTCGGCGACGTTCAAAAGCAAGGGTCGCAGATTTTCTGTCTTCTACGATTCGACGTTTTCACTGCAAGATCTGGTCGATGGTGAAGGCCGGAAAGAACACTTCAATCTCCACATTCTATCAAGTTAGTTCCGCCTTGTATTAGTTCCCGTACACGTGAAGGACTTTTTAAAAAATCAAAATCAAGTATCAACTTTCAGACTAAAGAAGAACATTCCATTCCTGATCGGATTCTATCGATGAATCGTAGTAGAAATTATCTTGGGATAAATAAAAAGAAATTTATTCTCTGCTCTATTTCACTTCATTCGAGTCATTCGATAAAGAAGCTTTTATCAAATGAAAAAAATTTCAATTTGACATGATGATGTCATGCCGCCCGGACAATCCAGTCTTGTCCAGTGTGAAGACAACGTTGGGATGTCTCAATTCTCTGGTTAGGTGGTAATTGTGCTATCTACCTTTTGGCATCGTCCTCGTAGTGAATGATGTCGCAAACAATCCAGAAACAAAACAATGATACAACCTGGAAAGGCCTGGAGATGTTAGATCGACAGAACCCAACCAGAATAACTGCGAGTATCGCAATGTAGAAATGCGTCGTCAGATGAGAAGAGGCGAAGAAGAGAATGGTCGCGGCCATGGCCTATGCGTATTTGGATAATTATGTCACAGAAAAAACCGAACATGATAAAATCGCGATGCCGCAAACGTTTGTTGCTTCTGCTGTGGCAGAATTAGTGAGGAGACGACGGTTCTGAAGGGAACGAATCTTCTTCCTGAGTGAATGCTATCTCATACCGCACGGTGTTATTCGCTGCGTCTCCTGCTCCGAAGAGAAATGCGGCAATCAGGACGAACGGAACGCTACAAGAACGATTATACATTTAAAGAAGGACTGGCAGGAACTTTGAGACCGTGAAACAGATTAAGATTATTAAGATTACGGAATCCTAATTCACGGATTTCCGAAACGGAAGTCGGTGAATCAAGCGATTTTTGCCGGACTGTGCCAACAAATGACTTGATAAGTGTAGACGGGCCCTACTCCGACCAATTTAGATTCGAATTGGCGTTTAATTAGCCGCGCAGGCTAGACTGCTCAAAGCTACCGTATCCAATGCGCTCAACTTTGAGATGGCATAGCGTACGGTAGAACAAAGCTCTACAGACAAGTAAGGTATCAAATTGTTCATCTCGATGAGTAGATTCCGATGCATGTAAAATCTCAAATTTGAAAGTTCCTGCCAGTCCTTCTTTAAAAAAACACAAGAAACAAGTCTGGCGTCCATTTCAAACTAAAAGTACCACAGGGTACAGGACTTCGTAGAAAAATAGCTTGTATTGGAGAGACTGACTTGGGATCAATGATCCACGATGGATCGTCGTTGGGCTCGATGGCACTGCGGCCTGGGATGGATGAGAGGACGAGGGCAAAGATCACCTGGAAGTTATTTTTGGACTCTACCGGCCTCCTCGTTCCGCTGTGTAAATTATGCTTCGAGGCTTACCAAATGAAGCGACGCATTGATTGACATTAGCGGCATGAGTCCGAAGTCTTTTACCCTCTTCGCCGCATAGATGGTGCACATGCCCACTGAACTTGTTCCCTCGTCACTTTGAACGAAAGACTCACTGAGGAAGCTTCCACAAGCAAAGGCCATTCCGAAATACGCAGGTAGGTAGATGAAGGCAGCCAGGGACTGAACATGTTTGAGAACTCGATATGACGTGTTCTGTGTATCAATGACCTCGCGGGAGTATTGCCTTGGAACAGCCAGGAGAACGTGAGCCTCGGGGGTCGAAATATTTTTTTGAACCATCTTGGAGGGAAAGAATTTTAAAAAATTAGTATTGCCCTTGAAGTGACAGGTATCGGACACAGCAATTTGACAAATGTCGGAAAAATGACTTTTACGTGCCGATTTTTAACATTTATCCACGACGGATATATTTTTTCGTTTTCATGCTGTCCTATGCAGTTTTTGACGCTCTTTCAAATGCGCTATCTTTCAGCT
>JACMIG010001191.1:0-22215 GCA_014805385.1 Levipalatum texanum
CCCTCCCCTCCCCCTCGGCCAGTTCACTGCACTTACCCATCCTTCTCGCTATTCGCCCGATTCCCCGTGGACAAGGGCATCTGGGAGGATGCTATATAGCCGCCCCCCATCTCCTCTCCTCCAGTGCTTCAGTTGCTCTACATCCAGCCCTCTAGTCAGCCAGGTACCCCCTCTGCCCCGTGTCCTTCTACGGGCAGCCTCTTCAGAATGCTTCTTCGCCTGCTGTGTCTCCTTCTCGTCGTCCTCTGCACGGCCTCGATGGTCACAGCGTGGGGATACGGTGGATGGGGCGGCGGATGGAGGGGAGGATACGGTGGATGGCGAGGAGGATACGGTGGATGGCATGGAGGATACGGTGGATACGGTGGATGGAGGGGCGGCTACGGTGGATGGGGACGACGTGGATGGGGATGGGGAAGTGAGTAATCCCTTCCAGCACCAATAATCAGCCCTTTCTTTGCAGAATGAACGCTTCGACCCCATGGATAGACGCCGTTTTTAATAACTTATTGTGTTCATTATCAATTATGTCATGATAAATCTTTCACCAACAAGAATAGCCGCATTCAATGTTGCGTTCGCACGTTCACAACCTTGTCGATCACTCACATGTTACAGCCAAATTTTCTTCTGTTTCGTATTTTAGTATTCAGAAGAGGGGGTGGCGCGCAACTAGAGCGGTTATGGTAATCACTGGGATGTTCGAACTTGGACATTTTACGGTCTCAACAGATGCTATAGATGTACAGTTTGAATACATTAAGATAAATTTACTCACCAAAACAAATAAAATCAGAAATGTCTACGGGCAAGTCAATGAGACACGAATCTAGTCTCTTTTCCTCATTCGTATCGTTTCTCCTTTGTGACAGGCAGACGCTGCCACCTACGACTCCTCCACCGCCGTCAGTAGTACAGGTACTTCTTTTCTCGAGCCCCCTGTCACCCGAGTGTGCCTCCCTTATTGCCGCCCTCTAGTAGACGTCTCCCTCTCAGGATGCTCGCTGCTCTCTCGGAGGTCCTTCCCATGGAGGGAGCAACCATCGGAATGCTGGCTGCCACCGTCGCTGCCGTCCCCATTGCCCTCATCGTTGCTTGCGGAAAGAAGAAGGCACCGACCAAGTACCGTAACCCTCCATGATCTACCGTATCTCTGGGAGGATCTACCGTAATCCCACCGTTCTCAGGCCGGCACCGAAGATGGCAGTGCCCCCGGGAGCCCCTCCACCCGCTGCCGCTGCCAAGCCGGCTAATCCCGGTCCCGACCCCGCACTGGAACAGAAGACACAACAGACACAGAGCACCAGCAAGAAAGTGGTTCGGATCACGAGTGCCCAAACCTACAGTAACCAAGAACTGTTCAGGATGTGAAAGAGGGCGAAGAGAAGAAGGAGGAAGAGAAGAAGGAGGGAGAGAAGAAAGAGGGCGATGAAAAGAAAGAAGAGGAAAAGAAGGAAGAGGAGAAGAAGGAAGGCAGCAAGAAGGAAGAGAAGAAGGATGAGGAAAAGAAGGACGACGAAAAGAAGGAAGAGGAGAAGAAGGAGGGAGATGAGAAAAAAGAAAAGTCGAAGAAAGAGGGCTCCAAGAAAGAGGAAAAGAAGGAAGGTTCCAAGAAGGAAAAATCCAAGAAAGAAGGATCCAAGAAAGAGAAGTCCAAGAAGGAGGCATCGAAGAAGGAGAAGAAGGAAGAGGAAAAGAAGGACGAAGAGAAGGAAGAGAAAAAGGATGAAGAGAAGAAGGATGCCAGCAAGATGGAAGACAAGAAGGAAGAAGATGAGAAAAAGGAAGAAAAGAAAGAATAGTGGCCCCGATCCGTCCCATTCCCCATAATGACACCTTCAACCTTTTGCGGACCGGACTGTCAGCGTCCTCGATGATAAACATTATGTGTGGTCTGGAGTCGATTGGTGATTGCGTTCCGAATTTCCCCCTTCCAGCTCAAAGATAATCACAAAGATAAAGGCAGTAACGATGTGAACCAGTGTTCACGAGAAGAATGACAATTACAAGACAAATGCCAATCAGTTCAGAGCTTCATTGAGTTCAGAATGCTTCAGAACAGCGTTTTCAACAAGTAAACCGCGACAACAAAAATAACAAATTAACACAACAAGAACAACTTTTCGAATCAGATTTGACGTATACCCTTCAGAATTTCTTAGATAGTGAGATCGATGTATTCGTACTGTGTACCCACAATTTGAGTGAATTCGAGTTTGAGTGAAGATTTGAGTTAGTGAAAAGGATGAAGATAACATGGTTTCACTCATTGTCAGAATTAGGAAGGCCAACCAGTTGATTCCACTTCGAACAGGCACGGCACTTTTGTCCGAAGCACGAATCTAAACGGTCCGTTCAAAACAGCACCATCGGCAAATTTTGCTTTCGTCGATGAGCGACCTACGGGAGATTCCGGTGGGGATGAATGGGTCTTTTCTGGCAGCAGCTCGTGGGAGGTATCGCTTGAGGTGCAGTTCGGACGGAAGCTCCACGCGAACCTACAACAAATCAGTACAAGATAGTCAGTAATGTGCAGACAAACCTCGAGGTTTGCATAGCGGAAGGGATGGTGGGGCATGGTCTGAAAGTAGTATGATAAGTCGGGCCACTTCCAATATCGCTCACATCGTAGGCCATGGTGTGAATGATGAGAGTGCGCACTCCCGGTGTGTAATCTTCTAAGACAAGTTCTGCCTTGCGCCAAGTCACTTCCTTTCCCGCTGCAAGAGTCCATCAGATAAATATTTTAGAATGAAATTATTCGGAAGGGAGCGAGGGTGCTCACGATCTACGTTATCCAGTTTGACGCGGACGCGATCGTGTTCCTTTCCAAACCACTTCCGGGTCTTCGGCAGCAGAATGGCAGACATCTGAAGAGTCAATTCAAAGAATGCTCATTTTTGCGTCTTATCGTTAGGGGAGCGATGTTCAAGATTCTCCCAAGAACAGTCAAGTGAGCTGTGATTTGCTCATCTCGAACAAGTCATCTTTACTAGTATTTTCTTTCCGAAAACGCGGATAGTAGCGGATATACGCCGGATACCGAAAAGGACCTACAGTGTACTCGGCGAAACGGCGATTTTGGCGTGAGCAAACGGCAGCTGTGACCATTTCGGAGACCACGATGCGCGGTCGGATGCGATCGAGGATCCACTCCTAAAATATAGATGAGCAGATGAGAAAGCTACACGATGACCTCAATGCCGTGCTGGACGAAGTCGATGGTGACGATGCGATGGAACCAATGCAGTTGAGGGAGGTAGAAACAGTTTCCAATGCTGTCGTTAGCGTAATCCGCTGGGCGGTATCGCTTCTTCTCCACATCGATCCTACAGAGCATGCGTCAAATCAGGTGAGTCCAAGGCGTCACTGACAGAGATTCCGAGTGCATTTCGACGTCTCCGGAGTGAGCCCTCACGGGGGTACTCGATGAAAGGCGCTTCGGTGCCAGATTCGACCTCAACACCTACGGTTGAACGCTTCTGATCACGAGAGTAAACATTTTTCTACCGAAACTCTTGAGTTTAAAAAATAAGTCTTTATAAATATGTTTTAAAAAGTTCACCCGTATGGATTGCCAAGCCAGATACGACGGTAGTCAAACACGGCACCCTGAATACAATCAGCGTTAAGCCAAACAAGGTGTCAATTATTAATTTGATATACCTCTCCAGCAGATCGAACAGCAGCTTCTCGCAGAGATCGAGGAGGTATAGTCTGTAATGAATAAAAAGGCGTGTGTAAAAATGCGCAAGGGCGCAACACATTATAATTATAGCTTACGTGTGTTTTAATGTTATATGTTAGCCGAAGTATCCAAATTCATCATTATTTATGGAGACTTCTCAATGATAACCAAAATAGTCCAGAGACCATACCTTTTGGTCTCTTATGCACATGTCCAGCCAAAATTTTGGATCGGACAGAGCTTGACGGAAGCGACGACACGTCTGAAATGAAATGATTAGATTTCTTTACATACTCCGAAAGGTCACGATTTGGCAGCCGATGAAAGGGAATCATCTAATTGTAAGGAGTTTACCAAAATACAAAATTATGAAACGAATCAAACCAGGTTGACAGACGCAAAACCAGGGGCTGTGCAATTCCTGAAGATGAGCTGGAGGGCGATGTCAGGAAGTTCGACAATGGACATCGGCGTCTTATCGATCTTCGTTTTCTTTGACGGCGGCCCAGGACTAGGTCCACTAGAAGCCATGGTCCTGAAAAAAATGACGTTGCCACCCACCCGAAGGCTTAAAAAGGAGCAGCAGTAATGATGCGCAACGAACGATGAATAGCGATTTCGGGGAACTAATCGATCCACAAGTGTACAATTAGCTTTCATCGGAGATCCCCGATCTGCAATAGATCAAGCGTAGTCCACGCGATAGCTCAGAAGTCCATTCGGAAAGACTGGACAAGGCATGTCTGGTGGGCAATAGCCAAATTGATCTTATTTACAAACATCTGGTAGGAAATATTTATGCAGTTAAATATACAGCGTGCAATATATCACAGTAATAAAGCAATGAAAGGTATTGTTATTGAAATTAGTGTGCGAACAATACAGTAAATCGGTCTACCACCAGAAGCAGCCTTTGACAGTGCATCGACTTTGCCGATCTCTCCTGAATCTTCTCCTGCTTTTTTCCTTCTCTTTTGTGGAAGAATCAAGGGTATTGGTATCGTTTTCTCCAATGGAATCTACCGTGGAATCGATGCTGGAATCGTCACCAATGGTCAGATACTGCTGCAGGGTCTGAACACGATAAATGTAATGGAATGGACTCTTAGAAAAGTGCACCTCATTAAATCGCTTCTCCGTCTCTACCCTCTTCTTCTCTTCGTCTTCCCGCGCTATCCGCTCCATGTCTAGTTTTTTCTGCGTCGATAACAGCTCGCTTTCCTAGGCACATATGAATAGCAACATAAACACCAGAAACAAACGAAGCGATTGATGGTTTGTTCTTTCTCCGCGAGCTTATCCATCATGGAAGAGACGTGAGAACGGGTCTGAAAAATTGAGCGAATTAGAAAATGTATGTTAGATGACTGTCAGTGCGCACTAGTCAGATCATTTACTGTTATAAGCGACCTTCTTCGCCTCGTCTTCGGCGGCTTTCCTTCCGTCGGATTCTTTTTGCAACATTTCCATCATTAATCGGCACTTCAGCTCAAGCCGCTCGAGAACCATCTGCAGTTCCTTTTCCTGAAACATAACGTCTCCCGGCGGGCAGTTTAGACGAAAATTTGTAACGCAAAAGCATGAAAAAAAAATTGCAGTTGAAGATGCCAATGATGCTGAACTCGAGGACTAATCCCGATAAAATACCTTTTCAATGGGCGTCCGGAATTCTTTTTCATCCAGGACATCCGTCGGTAGATCTGTCCCACAACGAGATACGCATTGCATCCCGTTTCCAGCGAAGTCAACAGCGTCCTGTATTTAGAAATTTTATACAGTTAGAAATTAATGAAAGCGAACATGTTTACCCAATCAGCGGCTCCGAAGGCGTCTGGCACAAGTCCACCGAGGTGTTGGTCTGCAGCAAGCTTAGCCATCTGGGACCGCTGAAAGTACCCAGTTTCAATGTTAAAGATTGCCAAGTAAATAAATAGCGGTAAATTGACCAGAAGTCAAAACTTCATTCACCTTTTATGTCCACTGATCTACCACTTTGCAAAGCTTCAAACTGCACATCGAGTGATCTGCCACAGCGCAAACTGCAGAAGAGTTCAATATTTGCGGTCGGTTGGGGCACGAATTGAGGAGACATTAACCAATGGAAGAATATAGCGCTTTCGGAGCAGTGATTATCGCGAAGGAGATCAGCGAGGTTATGAGAAAATAATTCAATGGTGTTTTATCTGCCAACAGCTTGCACAACTTCGTAAAATTAACGCCCAAATTGAAATCAAATAATATTTACGGTAGAAAATCTTGGACCGATTCTTGACCGAAGAAAATAAACTTAACAAACCTATCTTGTCGAAGAAACATTGAAAATGGAAGAAACGTTTTTTTATGAAGACTGGGTTGATATGGTTTTTCACGACTGCGCCGCAACTTCATTTAGCCGAAGCTTCTTCACGTCGGAACCTTCGTCTTCTGTGCTCTTCTGCAATAAAAAAGGTTCACGTTATAAATATGTTATTCATATATCTCATAGATAATATTTACTACCGCTTCGATAAGTGAATAACTCAATATATGAAAGTGGTAGAACGCAAAGGAGCAAGTCATGCCTCTTCATCCTGGCTGCCAAGTTGGAGTGCATTCTTGGCCATGGCGATGGCGCCTTCCCTCGACCGACTGCCGCCGATGAATCCGGTGACATGGACGAAGACGCATCCGCGGATACCGCTCTTCTCACTCAGAGCATCGTCGCGAAGGCCACGCCACGAGGCCGGAAGAGGCTGCCTGCAACCACGGCCATGCGCCATTGGAAAAGTCGTTAACAACCTGTTGTCGAAGCTGGAGAGGCGGGAGTTGGGAATGGCCTGCACGCGCCAGTTGTCGCCCTCTCCGAAAACGATGTACGTGATGCGGTCGCCCGCCAGATTGAGCTCATCCTGAGTGCAAATGGTTGCTAAGGATAGTATTGAAGAAGAAGCCGAAATCATGCCCTTCTTGTGCTACCTCGATATCAAAGAAGTGCTCCTTCCAGGGAACACCGCCATCCCATGGAAGAACGATTACGCGCCCAGACGGATCCGCCTTAACTTTTATTTAGTTTTAAATGCGTAGATAAAAACCCGTTTAGTTTTAAATGCGTAGATAAAAACGCTAGGCGAGGCAGGTCCAAGTTCAATTGGTAAAAACGCTAAAGTGAATAAATGGAGTTTAAAAAAAACTTTAACCTCGACACGTGTATTGATAGCGTCCTCGACGATCTTGCGCGCTGGCCACCATACCTTCAATGAAATCGCTTTGATGGAATAATTAACTTGCTACAAAATGGAGCCACACCTTGTAAAGATCGTCAACGTATTCCATAAAATCTCCTCCGACGAGTGCCATTGCCTTTTGGAATCTATAATCAATATTACTTTGAACACTTAAATTTTCAGCAAGAATTGTATACCTCTCATCAGGGTCTACGTCTTTCTCGTTCCAATTCGGATTGAGGCGACCAACGCGACCAGAGACTCCGCCGCCCGTGTGATATCTGATGGATCAGATATGTTCCAGAATTGTTGCGCATAATAACAATCTCACAGAAAATAGCTCATACAATGAAAATTCAAATCTTTCTTACTTGGGAAGTCCATCGTATGCCGGAATTCCATTGTCAACGGCGTCGATAGCTTCTACATAGTGTGCGTAGAGGCGCTCGTAGAACATTGTCACTAGGCGATCCGATTCCTGAGGATTTGCGTAAAATAACCAAGATCAAGCATCCATAATATTCATTACGAGTACCTTGAGCTGGAGGCGGTTAGCGATAATTGCCTTCCCGTAGTTGGCGTATACGAGTCCTTGACATTTCATTGAAATGACAACACCAATACGAATAACCTGCTGATGATAGCCGAGTTGAGTGCGGAAGAAGTCCAAGGGACTGCATGTTTTCCTAAACATATTTTTTCAATGTAACTAAACTAAATAACCAATAAAATGAAATGTAATACCTGGAACTCTTTTTGATGGTGATCGTAGCGCTTCGTCGCATGGTCGTATACGCCTGAAATTATTATGGCTAGGTCTTATGGGTTTTCAGGAAAATGCGAAATGATTTACTGGTAGAAGATCAATTCTAAAGGTGACGCTTGAAATCGAACTATACATCGAAGGGAAAGAATAAAATACCTCCGACATCTACGACAACGTCGCAAGTTGCCAACACCTTTTCATCTCGAGTTCTGCAAAGCAAAATATAAATTGCTATAGCTTTCAGTGATGCAGCAAATGATATTTTTTTTTGAACGTGATCAATATTTTTATTGCACCGAAAAGTACCGAGTACCGAGTACCGAAAAAAGAAGAGTACCGAAAATCAAACCTAACGATGTCGTGGTCCTTGAACTGGTCGAGTTGCTTGAGCAGAAAACACGCGAAAGCTTCGTCGCAATGAAACTTCCCATTGTGGGTGCCAATCTTCGGACGCGATGCCTCAGTCATTGCAGCTCGAGTGGCGCGGGAGAGAACACCGAATATGGAACGGGTCGCTATCCTTCACCTGAAGAATTCGCGATTATTTTTGGAAGTGTACGCATGATCAATGCATAATGAATATTAATGCAAAAAAAAGCAAAATTCAATTAAAATTGTTTGAAAAATGTCTGAAAAAGGCATTTCAGTGTGCGATCGTCAGTGCTCCGTCATTACGGTAAGTTTGGCTAACGCGGGAAGTATGTGTATTTTAAAAAGTGTTTTACTCTTTGGTTGTGGAATCGCTATTTGAGTCTCGTACACGTATTCTACAGTTGGACAGTTGACCATGACGAGCCTCTCGACGCAGGCATCTGGAACGCTGGCAATGCAGTTAGTCCAGTCCCTGCAACGCAACCCAGACATCATTCCACCATACTGCGTACGTTTATTCTTATCTTTTAGAATATTTACAGCATAAGATTTTTTCAGCACGAGCTGATGAAGGCTTGTACTAATCGCATGAATGAGCTCTACCAGCAGAATCATGCTGACATGTTTGTTTCTTTTTTAAATTTTATTTGGCTCTTTGAATAATTGGCTTCAGGAATGCGCTTAATTCTCAAGGCAGCAGCCGTGGCACTTCTTCGGCTGACTATCAACAAGCTGTTACGGCCATCTGTGGAGTACGTTAAATAAATTGTTTCAGTGCATGTAACGTGTATAACGAGAAAGTGAGTCTAATACTCTCTTTAATTCTCCTCTAAATATATAATAAATGCATCAGAACAACGGCGAAATTGTGTGTCTGCAGGTGCGCGACACGACGATCCAATGGCTAAAGCGCTCCGTTATGGCTTACCTGCACGAGCGCGCAAAAAGGATTCGTGCGTTGCGGTGGAAGTTCGGACAAATTCCCCCTAGCGTCAGGGTCAGTATTTATTCCGTATACATAATATCTATTACTATATAAAGAGCATGTTTGTCTCTGCGTGCGTCCGTCACGTTACACTTAGGCTTATGAGAAAAAAAATCAAATTGCCAAAAGTTTTTTTTTCTATTTTTCTCCAAAAATGTTTCCCCAAAAATTTTTTTCCCAACGTCCACCAATTTATTTTCTAAATTCAATGTGGATTTAAATTCTTCAGCCAAATCTCACCGAATCCGAAGTGGAGTTTTTCAACTCGTATGTCAACGCACTCGCCGAATTTCAGATGTCCTTTAGGTATGAACGATTGTTGTAACAGGAAGGTCTATTAATAACTGCACAATCAAATAATTTACAATTCTTTCCTTACGCTTAAAGTATTCCGCCACAATATTTACTTTACCATTCTTTCATTAGGTTCAAAATAATCCGTGTAATATTCAGTAACGCCAAAATATTTACTGATGTTCACTTGTAGCGAAGATCCAGTCGACATCACTGAAAGCATGTATCCTCCCAAGGATCTTTTCGTGCAGGTTCATATTTACACTACTTGATGGTGATGATGAGATTAGTTGCGTTGTAGTTGTTGAAAACATATAAATTTATTTCAGGTTCGTGTTCTGCAGGATTACGGGGAATTCGAGACCAGCAAGGGAGACTGCATTATTCTTCGGAGAAACACCATCGTAAGTAATGTTCAAACTAATTGTAGACTCATGGTTGCGCATACACAACGAGGAAAAATACATATGGGAATTTACATGCCCTTGAAATATATGAAAATCTAAAAACTAGGGTTGTATATCAGGCCGGTCACGAGTGGATCGGAAGAACCATGTGCCAATGGATCCGTGACCTAGGGGTTTTATGTTTTTAATGAGTAGTACTAGGTACCCTAAGCACATACACAGAATGGCTAAGTGAGTAATCGAGTTTCCCATTTTATACGGGGTCCGAAAAAGTGATACTCGGAAACTGTTCGACATTACCCTCACTTGGAGGCTGTCTATATCGAAATGAAAACAATTGTGATTAGGGTAACTCGACGCGCTCTTTCATTCTAGCATAGTGGCAGAATGTAAAATTTCCATTTTCACCCAGGCGATTCAGTAAAACATTTTTTTAAAATCGAAACTGAAGCGGCCCCACTCTGATGTTTATATATGTGAAAGAGCAGTAAAAACTACACCTTATATATTTTTTACAGAAAAATCTGTAGTCGGATTATATGAGAAAAACTTTGATTTGTATGTCGTGTTCGCATGGCCTAGTGGTTCCAGAGCGTGAATTTACAGCGCGGAGGGTCGGGTGTTCGATCCCCGCCACGGACGGCGTTTTTGCTTTTCACTTTTGCTTGCTTTGCTGTGTACGAACAACCTTCCTAGACGTGTATGAGACTTTCAGAAAGTAAAAAAATCGATTTTCCAGAAAGATTCGCCACCCCACATCTGTCCTAGAATCTTGTTCGCCCACAAATTTTGTGGCACAAAGATGAGTACATAGGCAATCCTTTCGGATAGGCTCTCCACGAGGTATTTCTGTCTTTATTGTTAGAATGCCGAGAGGTGGAATCAATAGGATTCAGTCAAAGGTACAGAAACAAAGTCGTGCTAATGACATCTAAAGACAAATCCCTCGTGGAGAGCCTATCCGAAAGGATAGATGCTATTCGAAAGAATCAAGCCTCTTCGAGAAACCGCGGAGTGATTCCGTACTTCTTTCCCTCAAAGGGAATCCTACAGTTTCCTGTAACAGGCCCTGGTAGACGAGATAACTACAAGGCTGCCTCCAAACCGGCTGATGGGGGCGACCTATACCAACTCGATCAAACCTGTCTCTCAAGGATTTGAATATGATGGACTCATAGTATTCAATGCCAACTTCAGGGTGTGTCAGGATCTTGCCTATGTACTCATCTTTGTGCAACAAAATTTGTGGGCGAACAAGATTCTCGGACAGATGTGGGGTGGCGAGCGCGTCGAGTTACCCTAATCACAATTGTTTTCATTTCGATTGCAACAGCCTCCAAGGAAGGGCAATGTCGAACAGTTTCCGAGTAGCACTTTTTCGGACCCCGTATAAAATAGGAAAATCGATTACTCGCTTAGCCATTCTGTGTATGTGCTTAGGGTACCTAGTACTACTCGTTAAAAACATAAAACCCCTAGGTCACGGATCCATTGGCACATGGATCTAGCGAGGGGCTTCCGATCCACTCGTGACCGGCCTGATATAATTTTCTAGCATTCACTGCCATCAAAGGACGTCGAATCCCTCATCCGGCAAGGCGTTTTGGAATATTGCAATTAAATTGGAAGTAATCATAAAACCACGTTACTGTATATAGTGAGAATCCGGGCGGTGTAATGTTAGCAGTTTTATCGATTTGTTGCACTTGTCAACTTGTAATACAAAATGACATTCTCAACTACAGCTTAATAAATCACTAATAATCATTCAATTCTAAGAATATCGATGTAAGCTTCCAGCACAATACGATATTTATCTTACAGTTAGATAATTCACAGCCCTAATCGGTGGAATGTTTGTATACGCAACAGTCTATGATGCTTTTGAAGACTTGTCCCGTGGGAGCGAAGATTGAGGATGCTCACGTGGATCTCCAATATTCGTACCTCGTGTGTGGCGATGAGCTGTGGGCTTTTGGAAGAGAGCATTACCAAGTCCTCAACCAGTTGCATTGTTTAGATCTCCAATTCGGATATTATGCAAGTCGAAAAACCTCTCAAATCGCGATCTCGTTCTAATGGTTGAATAAGTTCTTCAAGCGCGACTTGGGAGTTCGCAGGACTCTCTGGCTGTGGTCGCTTCGTCATCCACAGAAAGTAACTCGTGGTTGTTGTACTGGGACATTGTGACCAATGCAGTAATGTGTGTGGTTGTGCGACGGATTCACATCACACACAATTCCTTCTTGTGGTAGTCATCACTACATTGTAAAGGGTAGTCACGCGCCGAGATACTAAGAGAATCCATGTCCTGGTGATAGAGCACAATCTGATTTCGCCAAAGAAGTATCAATATGCTGCTGATATCACAAGATCACACGGCGAAAGTCGATTTGTACTTCAGAAAGTCCAAGAAAACACGGACCTTTAACTCCTTGGAACTTGAGTATAAAGAGCGACCGGCTCTTGGAGAATGTAGTACGTCGAAAGTCATGAATAGACTAATTCTGGCCTTTCTTCTCCTGGTTCTGCTCGCTATTCCCGTGGCAGAGGCCTTCTTCGGATGGGGACATCATCATGGGTGAGTTGCGTTTCGTGGGTTGTCCAAATCTAACTCTTCAGCTGGGGAGGCGGATATGGTTACGGTGGATGGGGCGGCGGATGGGGAGGAGGATGGGGACACCACGGATACGGCGGATGGGGATGGGGGAAAAGTTTGTTAGATCTCTAAGCCTCGTGCATACGGCTTTACAGAGTAGCAGCTTCCCTTAACGTCTTCAGCCGTTATAGAGCAACCTCAGCGTCGAGAAGGTCGTGGCTAATGCCGTCCTGTTTCTTTCGATTTGTAGGAATAAAATGAGTTTTGAAAAGCTAACACCTTTTTCACAATGGTTCCGCATATTGTGGTGTAGAATTCCGCCGATAAAGTTGTAAGATATTGGAAATGTGTACTTGGAAGATGCCCTTGGTTGTGAAATGATTGTCACTCGCCGTGCCCTTTTCTTGATCCTCAAGTGCGTGGGAGTATTTACATCCCAGACCACATCCCCGCAAACACAGACACAATCCTCGGATCAGATCCATCGACCCTCCCAACAACTGGACACTATATAGGAAGGCGGAAACAATCAGTAGCACATCACTTCGACATGTTCCGAGTCCTCCTCCTTCTTCTGATTGCTCTTGCCTGCTTCCATCTGGGAGAGGCCTACCGTGGCTGGGGCTGGGGCTACGGTGCCTGGGATGGATGGGGAGGCTGGCGCGATCGACCGTACTACGGTAGTCGATGGGGAGACTACTATGGATCCTACGGCAGATACGGTGGATGGTGATGTGAGTTCCCATGACCATTGTGCCTCGTCCAACCTTCCTCTTACAGAACGCCGTCAACGTCGCAGGCAGCGATTCAAGAATATCCCAACACGTACTGCTCCCAACATCAATTGATCTCGTCTACACAGTGTTTTGAATTAATACCCCTGTCCGGTTGATGCTTTATTACATGTTTATTTCGACTCCATAAAATTCCATTGCAAGTTGTTTTATCAACAGCTGAAATTGGCGAATTTAGGAATTCGGCATTGTCCAGCAAGTGATCTCTGTCGTTGGGGGAATGGTTGTCTGTTGCGTTGTGTGTAGAGAGAGGGGAGGAGGAGGAGAGGTTGACATCACTTCAACTCGTGTGAGAAGACGAATTGAAGTGATGTCCTTCTCTTCCTGACGAGTGGTCATCGTCTCTAAAGAACGCCAGTATCTCATGGCGAATGAAGCAGTCGAAGCATTCTTTTTCCGGACGTCCACATCACGCGCCGAGAATAGCACAACAGGATGAGATTATCACACCCGTATAAATTCCAGCCGATCTCAAGTTGTCCAAGTTGCTTCGAGTAGTCTACAATGCTGAGAGTTCTTCTTCTCTTCGTCCTATTCTCCTTGGTTCTCCTTCAACTGGCGGATGCGAGAGGGGGCCACGGAGGCCACGGAGGCCACGGAGGCCATCGAGGCCATGGAGGCTGGGGACGCGGTGGATGGGGACGCGGTGGCTGGGGAGGCGGGTACGGTGGATACGGAGGCTATGGCGGATGGGGAGGCCCCGGCTGGGGGTGGGGAGGACCCTTTGGAGGAGGATTCGGATGGGGAAAGTGTGAGTGGCTCTACAATCTTATCCGAGTATCCACTGACTTTGCAGAATGCGAGTACGCCGGGAAACAAGGAACGCATGATGATCTCAAGTCTTCTCCTTCACTGCTCGCCTACACCATCGACATATTCATTAATTATTTCAATTGTAAGTACGAACTGTGTTCGTTAGGTTTGCTCAGCCGTATAAATATTCCAACTTGGAAACTGTACGCAGACCAACACCCAAACATGTACTGTTCGCATGCCAACTGGTCTCGTCTACACACTGTTTTGAAATACCCCCTGTCCGGTTAGTGCTTTTCTCCTTGCTTATTCACACTCTTAAAATTCATTTGCAAGTTGTTTTATCAGCAGGAGTAATTGGCCGAATTTAGGAATCCGACCTTCTCCTGCATGGAATGTTTGTCTGTGGGGGGTAACAGTTGTCTGTTGCCTCGTGTGCAGAGAGAGGGGAGGAGGAGGAGGAGAGGTTGACACCACTTCGACTCTTCGGAGAAGAGAACGAGAGGCCACGACACGCCTTCTCTTCCTTGGGAGTGGCCATCGTCTTTAAAGAACACCTCTATCCCAAAGTAGCCAAGGCAATCTTTTTCCGGACGTCGATGTCACGCGCCGAAAATAACACAAAACAATGAGATCATGAGAGCCGTATAAATATCCCGCAGATTTCAAGGTGTCCAAGTTGCTTCGAGTCGTCGACATGCTGAAAGTTCTTCTTCTCTTCGTCCTAATCTCCTTGGTTCTCCTTCAACTGGCGGATGCGAGGCACGGCTGGGGTCGCGGAGGATGGGGACGTGGTGGATGGGGAGGAGGCTATGGCGGATACGGAGGCTACGGAGGCTATGGTTGGGGAGGCCCCGGCTGGGGGTGGGGAGGTCCCTTCGGAGGAGGAATCTTCGGAGGATTCGGATGGGGAAAATGTGAGTGACTCTACGATCTTATCCGCTTATGCATTGGCATTGCAGAATGCGAGGACGTCGAGATGCAAGGAATGCGAGAAGATCTCCTGTCAGCTCCTTCACTGCTCGCTGACAGTATCGACGTATTCATTAATTTATTGCCTATTAGAGTTGTATTTATACACTACCCGAACTGTGTTCGTCAGGTGTACCCAGCCGCATAAATGTTCCAAATGGACAGCGTAGATGCGCACTCCACTACATGCACTGTTCCCATAATACTCGAATAGTCAGTGTTTTGAATTCCCCCTGTCCGGAAAATGTTATACTTCATGTTTAAATTTCATAAAATTCCATTGCAAGTCGTTTTATCAACATCTGAAATTGGCCGAGTGGAAGAATCTGACATTGCCGTGCATAGGATCTTTGTCATTGTTCTGCAGATTGTCTGTTGCCTCGTGAGAGGAGAGAAGGAGTGGAGGTTATCATCATCGACTCGTGGAGGAGAGAACGATGGCCGCGGCACGCCAACGGTTCCTGAGGGTGGCCATCGTCTCCAAAAACGCCTGTATCTTATGGTCATCAAGTAGTCAAGGTGATCTTTCTCAGGACGTCCACGTCACGCGTCGAAAAAACACACACAACAAACAGGAGATGTTCACACCCGAAGATATAAATATCCAACCGTTCTTTTATAATCTCTAGGCGTCCAAGTTGCCATCAACCGTACACAATGCTGAGAATTTTTCTAATCTTCTTTCTAATCTCCTTGGTTGCCTTTCAATTGGTGGATGCGCGACGTGGAGGAGGACGGGGAGGAGGCTATGGAGGAGGCCGCCGTGGAGGATGGGGAGGAGGTCGTAGAGGAGGCTGGGGTGGTGGCCGCGGTGGCTGGGGCGGAGGTCGCGGTGGATGGGGAGGCGGATATGGAGGATATGGAGGTTATGGAGGCGGATACGGAGGCTACGGAGGCGGATGGGGAGGCAACGGCGGAGGGTGGGGAGGACCCTTTGGTGGAGGAATCTTCGGAGGATTCGGATGGGGAAAATGTGAGTTCCCTTATGAATCTAAATTTGCCCCGTACCTGGTGTATCCGCTGAACGGATTTGGAAGTTTATCCGCGTACGCATTTGCTTTGCAGAATGCGTGCACCCCAACACATTTTCTCCATTGCTGCTCGCCGGCAGAATCGACGTATTCATTAATTTATAGTCTATGAGAGTTGTACATAAACACTACACGAACTGTGATCGATAGGTGAGCCCAGTCGCATAAATGTTCCAAGATGGACACTGTACGCACACCACTACATGCACTTGGTATGTGGAAAGAAGGGTGGAATGTGTTGTAAGAAGATCAAATTGCTGACGCATTGCCCAGAGTGTGAATTGGCGTGATATTATGGCACACTTGTCGTTAGTGAGTTCGCCACTGGAACTATCATGCTCAGACCGGATTAGTTTTACATTTGTCTCGCATCAGCATAAGTCTCTAGTCCGTTCTATTCTGGTGGACCGTTGATTTTGCCAATTTTCCAGTCACGATGCGTCTCTCTCGCCATAGCCGCTGAGTCCGAGGCCCCATTACCGTAATGAACTTCTCTGACGAACGATCACGACTGTACAACCCACCCACTCCTACCTATCGACCATGTCCATTTTCGAATTCAACACCTCGAGCGACATCGGAGCAGTCGGTATGAGTAGGATCTGGACGTGGTGACCATGTTGCCCTCAGTATTGGGCGTCTTCCTCGCCCTTGCGTACATCATGGCGTTCGCCACCATGGCAGTAGTTCTCTTCCATCTTTCCGTTCGCTGTCGCAGCAAGATTCGGTGGGTGGTAAGGGTCTATTGATTGGACGGATTCCTTCCAGACTGGCTCGTGCCCTTCGGAAGGAGCAGTCTCAAATGCGTGCCCGAACAACGACGATGGGAGGGAACGAAGGGGCGGAGATGCTGTGATTGTTGTTACCATCTCCATTGCAATAAACACAAGGGCACAATGGCGAAATGGAGGGTGGCGTTTGCAACAGTCCGATCAGTGATCGCCGTTTGACGAAGTTTGGTCGGAAATATACTGTGGCGGCCCTCTGCAGGAATTCCTTGCCTGGAGGAAGACTGATGCCAGAATAATTTCTTGTTGTGAAATCAGCTGTGGAACATAGGGCAAAACATCAATTTCCAATCCATACTATGCGTCAAAATGTTTGTAATTAGTGTGGTCATAGTGCAGATTCGAACGATCCTCACGTCAGTCAGTTGCCACGGTGTTTGGCATTGCAAAATATAATACGAATCTGCACACGACGCGACTTGTGTGGACATGGATACACGATTATCCGTTCTCGAGTAAACACAAAAACACAATTGATTCCATGGTCGGATTAGAGGATATCAAAGTGTTCGCGTGGTGACTTGTTGGGTGGAAATGATGCCTTTAACACGCATGATTTTGTTACTTCTCACATCTGAACTTCTTTGCGGGAGTCAGAGGGAAGTCCGGGAGATGTGTTCATTCCTCATTGTGCTTTGTGATCGTGGATACGCGCCAACGGATGTTGTGGCCGTTCGGAGGATAGAATGAAAGGGAGCGAAAAAGGATCGCATAGTCCAATGGGCTTTGGTGTTATGACACTCTGCGGATAATGATAGGGCTCGACCTTAGAATCTGAGTGGATCAATCAGTGGAGGGAGAAGACCCTCAATCCTCTCCCTGGGATGGAAGACTCGACTGCCTCTCCCCCTCGCAAAGGCCGCCGTTCCCTTTTCGAATATCACGCATTTGGCCAAATTAATTTGTTCGTATCGTGGGGAGTGAGATAAAGCTTATCTCTCCATCGAGAAAGACGTCGATGCACAACAGGAGACGGCCACTTCCGCCACGACTCGTATCCAATTCGAACGTCGTTCCCACAAGGCGGCACTCGCCCCATGGGCGCCCACCCAACCAACTCCATACCCTCCACTGCCGTCGGTCAGTTTTCTCAATGTACTTGTCCATAAGGACATGTTCCCTTGAATCGACCATTGTGTCCGTTTGAATCTAAAACTACCGATGAGTGGTGACTTTGTACACTGGTGTCCCAGGAATCACCTTACACCTTGTCCGCTCTTGATTCTTTACAGCCTCTTTGGCCGCTAGACCAGATTAATTAGTTTGTATCCAAATGTTTTGCATTACCTGGGACAAGTCCTCCTCCCCCCACCTTCTTCCATCCCTCCTTGCAGTCATTGGCAATATCTTCCTCGTCTTCTGTATTACTGTACTCACCATCATCTCCATTATCGTACTTTGCAAAATCTGCCGACGAACGAAAGAAGACGCTAGGTATTGCTGCCCGTTGACAGAGTGCCCTATTCTCTTTTCCAGCAGACGAGCTTCTCTGTCTCTCGTCCGCCAGAACGGAATGAGACTCAAGCTCGTTTCCGATGCTCTTCCGCTCATTTGATGATGCGTTAGACGGGAATGACACAAAACTCTTTATTCCGACTAGAAACGATAAAGAAACAGTTCCCTCAATATGGTGCAGTAGACTCGACATAATGTTTCTTCCGACTCGAACGATCTGAACAAACATCCAAATGCGTGCAATGTTTCCACTCCCCTCCCACGAACCGAATTCATGACTCGGTTGATTGGCCATTAGACGAGTTGTTTCCCTAAAGCAGCCTAGATACGCGACTTTTTTGAACTATCATATCCTGGTCTTTACAACGTGCGAAATCGTCGATTATGATGTGGATTCTTTTCATCAGTGGCTTCACTTCCTCTTCATCTTCTATCTCTGGTATGGGGGCAATCATGTAGTGGGTGTGCAAAGGTGCTTCAGTCAACGTCCAAATCAGAGACAATCTCTTTGCCGACTACGATACCGAGATGAGTCCCCACAACCAGAATAGTTCCATCGGGGAGAACGAAGTCGAAACGGCCATCACCATCGCCAAGCTCACTTCTGTCGTGGGTGGCCCTCCTAACACCTCGAGAAATTTGTTTCCAGGACGAACGCCACGCGGAAATAAGGATTCTTATCGGATTGCTCATGGTAGCCTTGCCTTCGATGCTTGAGCGTCGATATTGCAGAAATGGCGTGATGATCGCTTATCTTGGAACCCCGCTCGATTCAATGGAACCGAGCACATTTACGTGAAACGATCACGGATCTGGGTTCCGGAAGTGTTCCCTTGTGACGTGTTTGTCACTCTTCTTGTACATAAACAAAACGCTAATGACAGGACAACGTACGAGATGGAGATCGACGACAGGAGTCTCAATGCACGGGTGAACTGATAATTGAAAGTACTAAAGCAATGCCGGGATCAGATCCTCCACACCGGCTACGTTCAGCTTGCGTTCACGTACTCTGCAACGTTTGTGTGCAGACTCAATGTTGTTTTCGAAACCTTCGGAGGGCTGATAGTTTGCGCATTTCAGATAGACAATTTCCCATTCGATGCCCATAATTGCTCGATTTGCTTCGGCCTCAGTGGCTACGCTCCGAACGAACTTCGACTCGTTCCATACAAATCACTTGGCGTCTATCGAGCAAGGACGGAGGTAAGTGCTTGCGTTAACGTATTGCCGGGTACCACAAATATGCAACAAAACTACAGCTGTACATTGGAACGAGTGAGTTCGACCTCATTCCGATCGAAAGCGATCCGGCCTTCAAAAACGTCAGCGTCGATTCATACGGATTCGGATTTGTACTCTATCACAATGAGACTTCCTCAGAAATGTTCGTAACCTTCAGATTTACTACGGAGTCAGGCTAGTGCGAAAGCCCACCTTCTGGGTAACGTTGGTTATTGTGCCTACGTTTCTTGTTGGAATGCTGATTATTATCGGACTTTTCTACGGCGTTGACTCGGGAAATCTCACCAACAATGCAGTGAGACCGCTGTTCAAATCATAACGATCGCATTATTCTCAAGGTCCAACTCGGATTGACAACCATGATGTCGATGATGGTGATAGTGGGAATTCTGAACGATTCTCTAGCCAAGTCCAGTAACATTCCGGTTCTTGGTAAGAGATAATGCGTGGGAGTTCGAGATGGATGTATGCAGGCTGGTTCGTGCTCATCGACATAGCCATTGTGTGTTCAGCCGTCGTCGTCGTCGCAGGGTCCGAGAGCATCCGACGGAGAATCGTGGGGAGGATCGACCGAAAAGTGTCAGTGATCAGAAGAGAAGACATTGTTGTCGCCAATCTCTCCTTTGCAGAAAAGATCAGAAATCTACTCGATTGCTGGCCATTCGGTCATTCTTCGCAAATGCCCGCGCAGTTCGAAGCATCCTTTTCATTGTCTTTTCCGTTGCGCATTGTGTCAATTTGGCGGTTACTTTTTGTTCACGCACGAATTAAACGTATCTTGTAAGCCATTATTGAATTGGAAAAACTATGACTGGACTACATTCGAAGCCCCCATACACTTGTGCACGCACGACAATGCCATTCATGTTTGATCCGACAGACCTCGGGTGTAAATGTACCTGGAAACTGCGTCCTAATGTTTCATACAACTGGACAAATAGACTTCAAATAGAATAAGCTTCAGAGTTGTTTATCCACTCGAAACAGGAGAGCGAAGTATTAGGCCCTAGAATTCTCCAGTGATCGCGACAATGAACGTCCCCGGCACCCATCTGAAGTGTATTATTGTACCTATCACAGCCCTGATTCTAATTGGGATTCCTCCATCTTCAACCACATCTTTTCAGTCAAGTGAGAATCTCAGTCTTCTCTCCTGAATGCTTTCAGTCAATCATCGCATAACTGAAATAATCTTCAGTGGTTATGAGCTTGACGTCAGCCCCTACAATCACAAAGGTATGTCGATGAGTTTCTTTATGACTAACAGTTATTCATTGATACTTTTCAGGCAATTCTTCACATGCTGGAAACAAGGTCCAAAATCTAATTTCCATCGCTCAACTGACATCTGTGGTTTGCGCTTCCCATTTTCAGTTACGTTCATTTGCTGCAGAACGAGCGCCAGACTGAATTCCGGCTGATCGTCGGTATATTACTGGTGAGATCTGCGTCGTTGAGAAGAGATGTTCGAATAATCTCATCAGAAATGGTTCGACTTTCGCCTTGCCTGGGATGCGGAACAATTCGACGGAGTTGATCACATTTACGTGAAGCGTTCCCGTATCTGGGTTCCCGACATTTTCCCTTGTGAAGTGTAAGCGAATGAAGTGAACAGAGGGAGATGAGAGAAATCATTGAAGTTCGACGTACGAGCAGCAGATCGACGATCGCAGTCAGAATGCGAGGGGGAGAAGGGGTTCTTCTGAACCGCGACTGCCCCTTTAGATCTCGAGCACCGGCCACGTCCAGGCTTCGCTCACTTACGCCGCAACCTTCATGTGCAAGATGAATGTGAGGAGTCGTGACGATTGAATAGGGAACAGTTCAGATCGACATGGTCCCATTCGACAACCATGAGTGTTCCATGTGTTTCGCCCTCAACGGATACGACCCAGAGGAACTGACTCTCGTCGACTACGGGCCCACCAACTTCTTCAGGACGGAGTCACAGGTATCCGAACTTCCACTGCCTCAGAACACAGCACAGATGTACGTGGGCAACAGCGAGTGGGATCTGCTGCCTGCTGGCCACGGCCCTTCCATCGTCAACTTCACCATCGATTCCTATGGACTCACCTTCGTAACGCTGAAATCTCAACAAGATAGATCCTGCTTCTCTAGAGATCTACTATGATGTTCTTCTCATCCGCCGTCCGACCTTCTGGGTGGCCCTCGTCATTATTCCCACTTTCCTTCTCGGAATGCTGGTTATCATCGGCCTTTTCCTAGGAGTCGATTCGGCCACCATTCTCAATAATGCGGTTTCTAGACTCATTTTTTCCAGAAGCGACAAGTTTTCAAGGTCCAACTCGGTCTTACCGCAATGATGTCCATGATGGTAATTGTGGGGATTCTGAACGATTCCCTCGCCAAGTCGCAGTCGATTCCCGTACTCGGTGAGTTGTTCTTCGTTTCTTCTCCTACCAGATGTCCGCAGCCGCCTACGGCGGCTGCGTCCAGCTGGCAAAGCTGATGGGGCATAGTTTAGAACTCACGGTATCTAAATGAAACCTTAACCCCCCTCCACGGCCCCATCCCCTTTTACATCCCTTTATGCTTCGCCCTCTCATCGCTCGCGGTTTTTTCTAGCGCTCGTGGCTTGCAGGATCTACCGCTCGCTGCGCTCGCGGCTTTTTCCCAGCGCTGGCGAGTAGCAGGATCAGCCGCTCGCTGCGCTCGCGGCTTTTGCTAGCGCTGGCGGCTAGCAGGATCCGCCCATCGGAACTCCCCAAGAGATTTAGAGAATTTCCCGCTCAAATGATAAATCTGACCCACGGAAGCTAAAAGTCTGACCCACCGAACTTTTCCACAAAAACGAAAAAATTGACCCAAAACTTACCCCACCGAACTTCCCAAGCAATTT
>JACMIG010001192.1:0-22215 GCA_014805385.1 Levipalatum texanum
GAATTATGATTTTAGTATCATTCGACAGCTTTTTTCGAGCTCTTTCGACTGAACTACTAAAAAGAGGGGGTCCAAAAGTGCCCGGAGTCCTTCTTTAAAAAGTTTCTTCCCTGTATCCATTTTGTGAAAACCAAGTAAATTAGATGCATTCGCACACGGAGCATTTGTTACGTTCCGAAAAAAATAATGCAACAAAGTTCAAGTTAAGAAGACAGCGGGGCTAAACACATTGCGGTTTTCCTTCGATTCATTTTCTACGTCTGGACAATATTCCAACAGGGTGCTATAAATATTTCTTTCTACCCCTTCTCAAAAGCGCATCCGTGTCACACAGCCCAGTTCTTTTAACAGTGATCCAACTCCTTCTTTGAGTTGCGGAATGGCGGCGGTGGAGCGGGCGGTGGCGACGTTTGCATGGCGTTGGTACGAACGCGCGGGTCCTTCGACCCTCCTCGTCATCGTTGCCATCGAATCGATCGCAATCGCCACAGCCCACATCGAGGTTCATCTGTTCATGGGAGGCCATGTTTCTCTCCTCGATGCAGCACCCTTGGGAATTGTCGAAGCAGGAGTGGGCATGCTGGTATGCGACATATTTAAGTCCATCCGCGTAAGGATCGACCAGCCCAGCGAACAATGAACACAATCTTGTCCAGTCTGGTTCATATATTGCGTGAAAGAACCTTAGGTGAAGTTGCACCATGGGCCGACTCATGGGATGTGGCAAACGAGTTGTTTTTCGTTGTTAGGCTTCCGAATCTGGTCGATCTTTACGAGGGTGGACTCATATGTATGTCATGGCGCTAATGTCTATTCTCTCCAACCAGACAGACGACGAGATAAATAGTTTGACTGGAACACGCATTAAATAGGGTTATTTTGGGCTTCTGGTAATTCTTATCAGACACCAATCAGGAACTTGCCTACCTTTCAATTAGACACCAATCAGACACGTGATTCAGAAACGTAGTCGACGAATCAGGCACCTTTCCTATCAGATACTACTGTAACGGAAAGTGTTCGAAACTAGGTCGTCTACTTCCGGAACAATATTGCATCAGTAGCAATTGTCTGATTCCAGCAACGCTGTCGGAACGTTTGTTGAAAATACAACGCTGTGGAGTTTTATGCCCAGTATTCTTGTGTTTCAGAGGCAATATGAGCACACTCGACCGAAATTTTTTGTTAAATGGTCGGGCCACTAAGAAAACCGCGCCATATAATGGAATCAATTCTTTTATCAGGCATTCTTCATGCTTTACCGCCACAACCTTTCTCTACTTCGTGGCCTCCAATTCCAGAGCATCGCACGGCAGTTTCAAATCAAGGAAAATTGCCGCATAATGAAGGTTTCCCCCATGTTGTAAAGGCCTCCATACAATATTGAATTAGATGATGTCGCGTGTGATTCTCGTACATGGAGGGCTGTGCGGAATAACTGTTGTCATGTACACCATATACTGGATGTACCCAGGAACGAATACCGGCTATGTTGCTCACGCCCTCGTTGATTTCTTCATCGCACTGTTGGTTCATATCAGTCTCGTGATTATCGTTATTCAGGGCCGTCGCAATTTACTTCCCCTACTTCCTGCTTCTCGATCGAGCATTTCTCATTCAATTCCGCAAAATCTTCGGCATTTCATGCTTTAGTTGCCTTGAGGTTCACGAAACGGTTTGCGGTTCGAATTGCGCAAGGAAATTGCGTTTCAGTTCAAACTTCCAGAGCCGCAAACGGTTGCCGCCCAGAGCAACACCTATTTCGGGACTTTGGCCAATTCGTGGAATAATGCACTCAACAGTTCGGGCAGGAAGCACTGATCATGTTCGTGACGATAAATGAACGATAAATCTGCGACGTTGACACAAGCACATGATTTATTTACTCAATGCATGCCCACAATTGTCCCCTTCTGAGTAAATCTCTTGCTCTACTACGATATAAACTGTTATTCATTAAACTGCTTTCTAAAAAACATGCATCGCATTTCTCTGCTTGTGATCAATTCTTCATTAATTGAATTCTCTCCACGCTTCTTCAATGGCATTTTGGCCTGTGAAATTGTCCTGCGTACAATGACTCTCGCTATCGTTCCGATTGTCTTTATCTGCATCTACCGCGCAAGTCAGCACAGTTTTTGATACTTTTATTTGTATAATTTTAAATGGAAAGTGTTGGTTTACTGTGAAATCGTTACATGTTTTAGTCGGAGTAGTAAGTTGTCACTTAATTTCCAAAACATAATGTGATGGAGCGGAGTTTTAGGAATTTTCCACCGCAATTTCCGTTTGTCATGGGCTCTGCAATGTTCTGTGTGCTATATTGAGCACGGTGCCCGGTTCATAACAATCTATCACGAACTGTTCGATGGGATCGCCAGGGGTCAGTTGATGTTCCAAAGAATATTATTGGGCGTTTCCAACTTGTTTAGATAACGATTGGCTGCTCCTCGTGAGTGACTACACCCGCGTGCTCATATTTTCCTACATTCCACTAATGTCAGTAGTGTTGAAATATATCCTTCTAGGAAACAGTACATTGATCCTACTAATCTATTAGTGTCCGGTATTAAAGTGATACGAAGGAGACGCGCGAACTACTCTGCGGTAAGCAGCGTAATGAATGATCTACTGGGCTTGATTTCACTCATTACGCTGCTTTCCGCGGAGTAGTTCCGCATATGGCCCAGTGGTTCCAGCTGATCACGGATTCCCTCCGATCAGCCATTGATTGCTTGTACGCGCGATATGACTTCCAGATGCGCAACACTAGCAATCGAGCGGACCGTGGCGACGTTTGCATGGCGTTGGTATGAGCGGGCAGCTACATCAACACTCCTCGTCATCGTTGCCATCGAATCTTCCGCACTCGCCATCGCACTCTTCGAAGCACACATCTGCATTCAAGGGATCATGCCACTTATTTACTTTACGCCTATCGCTGCATCCGTATCTGCGATTGGGATGGTGGTACGAATTTGGAGCATAGTTTGTTACCTCTGTTTGCATCGAGTACAACAACAAATTACCTACAACTTTCGTTGAAACAACTACAGGGATTCTTTGCTGTGTTTCACTACAACGTTCCGCTACTTCGCGGCGTTAAATTTCAGAACATAGCTCGTCAGTTTCAGATCAAGGAGAACTGCCGTATCATGAAGGTTAATCCAAGGTGCGGGACAGTATGTATTGGGATTTCAGTTGATGTCACGCATTATTTTAGTACAGTGCGGGCTGGGCGGAATGAGTGCCATTACGTATACCCTTTTCGAGTTCAATCGCGGAACAAATATCGGATATGTGGCTCATGCCCTTTTTGACTTCTTCGGTGCACTGTCGGTTTATTTTCAACTTTATTAGGTCGGGTTGTTATTGCAGTGCATTTTTCATTTACTTTCCTTACTTTATACTTCTCGATCGAGCATTTCTCGTTCAATTGCGCAATACTTTCGGTATTTCAAGCATTAGCAGTCTGGAAGTTCACAGCACGGTTTGCAGTCTTGATAATGTCAGGGGTGTTTTGAATTTTAGTTTGATGTACGGACTTCGGACACGGCCCGCACAGCGGACGATCAAAGCAATACTTATTTCGATGCCTTGGTCATTTCTTGGGAAAATTATTTCGATGCCGATGCCTTGGCCATTTCTTCGGCGTTCAACATTATGGGAAAGAAGCACTGAATATGTTGCTTACACGTGATAATTCTTCAAAGAATAAGGTTTTTGATTAACGCTATATTCTCATTCATGTTGATTGTCCATCGCTGTGGTAGATACAAACACCTGTACGGCAGATTATATCAATGCATTCCAACAATGTTATCCATTCCTACTGTCTATCGTAAGAATGTGTTACGTTACAATGTGCAAGGTTTGTATTATTCGCTGACATTCTCATAACATGCATCGTCGCAACTCGCTGCTCGCAATCAATACTACTTTGATTGAATTCGCCCCGAACTTCTTCAACGGAATCTTGATCTGCGAAATTGTGCTACGCATTATCACCATATCTCTCATACCAATCATATTTGCTTGCGTCTACCGTGCCAGTTAGTCTTTTTAAAGTTCCGCATAATAAAACATCTCTTTGACATACCTAGTGCAATTGGAATGAAAAAGGAGCCGTTTTTAGGGAGAATTTAAATAAAAATTCTTTAGGAATTTTTCATCGCAATTTCCGTTTGTCATTGGCCGTTCAATGTTCGTTGTCCTACATTGAACATGGAGGCCGGTTCGTAACAATCTACCATCAACTCTTCGATGGGATCGTCAGGGGTCAGTTGAGAATTCGGGGAATTCTTTGGTTAAATAAACTGCTTTTGAGATGATGACTGGGTGCTCCTCATCAGTGACTACGCTCGCGCGATGAACTTCTCCTACGTTTTCCAAATGTCGGTGGTGACTTTCGCATTTTTTGAAAAGAATTGATGACATCGATAGATGTCGAGTTGAAGAAATTAGCTTGTATGTTTGTCTCCGAAGAAGAGTTTTCGTATTCCCAGTCTATGAAGCTTTTCGAGGCGCTTGGCCAATCATATCGTCTAGGATAGGGTTCCTTCAAAATTATATATACCATTTCTATTCATCCAGGTGCGGGGCGCTGGCAGTCGAACGGGGAGTGGCGACGTTTGCGTGGCGTTGGTACGAGCGCGCGGCGCCCTCGACCCTTCTCGTCATTGTTGCCATTGAATCGTTTGCAATCGTCGTCAGCGTCGTCCAAGCTCACTTCTGCGTCCGCGCGCTCGTCCCACTTGTGATCGCTGTTCCAATTGCAATGGCGGAAGGTGGCTTCGGGATAGCAGTACGTTTTTGCCTACGCCACATACTTTTCTGACCTGGAAGAAAAGCGTTCCGAACATTCGGGCACGCTGTGCACGTTTTATTTACATGTATTCGCTCGGTGTACAAATACACTGCTCACGTTTCAGGCATTCTTCTTTCTCTACCACCACAACGTTGTTCTCCATCGAGCTGTGAAATTCCAAAGCATTGCCCGCCAATTCCAAATCAAGGAAAATTGCCGCATCATGAAGGTTTCTGTGTTACATGCACTTACATAGATATTGTTGCGATTTCAGTTAATGACGCGAATATTTTTTGTGCAGAGCGGATTGGCCGGAGCTAATGCATTGATGTTCGCAGTTACTCAGATCTATCCAGGGTCGAAGATAGGCTACGTTGCTCATGCCCTCTTTGATTTCCAAGGCGCGCTGTATGCTGTCACCATTTACATTTACATAATTGCTATTCAGCGCACTCGCGATCTACTTCCCTTTCTTCTTAGTGATCGACAGAGCATTCCGCATTCAGCTCCGCAAAATATTCGGCATTTCATGCATTGGTCGTTTCAGAGTTTACGAGACGGTATGGGCAATTATTGAACGATCTAAATTTAGAATTTGCAGTCGCCTCAAGTGGGCTGCACTGCTGCCGACCAGAGCAACACGTACTTCGAGGCCTTGACAACTTCTTGGAAAGCTGCTCTAGATACCAGGGACAAGAAAAAATGAGCGTTTTCATGAATAAACTACGGCTCTCGTTGGCAGAATTTCAACAGAAAACACAACCTTTTACTACAACTGTTAGCATTCTCTGTATCTGTGATATTCTAGGACTTGGTATTGGTTGACTTGCTCATTACCTAATGCGTCGCTATTCGCAAAATTGTCTGGCCCACCCCCGAACCTTTGCAACTTGGCATCTCTGACTTGCGCTCTTTAACAGACATCACTTTTTTGGATCTTTGAGGATAAATTAAATCTGAAGATGAAATTTTAATCAGTTCTGATTTTAGCCACGTCTTGGGGCTCAGCCATGGACGTGACTGAGAAGAATACTTGAGCAATATCGTTAACTGTATTTTGGTGACAATGTCAGGCATTGCTTGTGGATGGAAGGAGTTGACCAGAGCCCATTCCTTTGCTTTACTCAGAATCTCCCTCGCTGTGGATGACACGCGTCTCCATTACGAGCCAAGTCATCAGCCTTCATTAGCCATGGCGGGGTGTTCATTTCCAGTCGGCCATAATATTCTGTTGCCCCCGAGCGAGAAGGGAGGAATCCCAGCTGACTCTCATCCTTCTCCTCCTCTGCTTTCTCGAACCGCCCTCTATGCTTCTCGCATTACATGTCATAAACATGTCGATGATCTTTTGAACACGGAAGTTTTACTGGTGCTTCTTTCATCAGGTTTTTTCAATCTTCACGTATTAATTTCCTCGCTGTTCGATATGATTTCGAGGACCTTAATTCGTCCATTCTCTCTTTCAGTCTTTCCCATACATATGAGAAGGGTCCTCGGGAGCAATGTGTCGGGTCGCCGAGGAAGAAGCGAATGGGGGGAGACTGCCCAAACGGCCGTGCCATTAAACTGCGCTTGACTAAGCGCCAGGGGGCGCTGGAATCGGTTGCTCTCGGGCTCTCCAGAGGTGGGGGAGGGGGGAATCACGTTGGAGAGCGAGGCCCAGTTGTAATCTAAGCGTGTGTGCCCCTCTCCCTATCATTCGAGAGCCCCCTGACAGCCGAGCTTCTATCCTGCATGAAGATCTGACCTCCTCTTTGTTCAAACCCATCAATCACTTCCCGTCTCGGCCACGTGATTTCTAAAGACTCTCCTATTTCCTCTCTCAATTTCTGGCGGGGGGGGGGGGGGGGGGGGGGGGGGGGGGGGGGGGGGGGGGGGGGGGGGGGGGGGGGGGGGGGGGGTGGGTGAGTNNNNCCCTATCATTCGCCACCCCCCTGACACCCGAGCTTCTATCCTTCATGAAGATCTGCCCTCCTCTTTGTTCAAAACCATAAATAACTATCCGGTCCGGCCACGTGCATTCTAAAGCCTCACCAAATTTCTCTCCCAATTTCTACCCCCCCCCCCCATTCGGAACGCTTCGAATCGTAAACGATGTTTTGCCCTCCCCTTTGCAATCGGAAGCAATTTGCGCCTATTTCTTTCTCGCGCTCCTCGTAAGCCCCTCTTCTCTCTGTTCCAGTGAACCTCTCAATAACCTGAGGCCGTCGAAGTCGAGTGCCGCAGAGAACCGACGCGTGATTGAGCTCCTCTGAAGAATTAGATGATGACGTCAGCATAAAGGTACGATTTTGTAATTTTTCATTCGACAATTGATCGTTTAGAAATGACTCCACTCGCTGGCCTAGCCGTGCTCGTACTGTCTTTTTATGTTTCCGGAGCAGCGGTAGTCCCAGGTAATAGGACGAATTTGAGAGATAATAAAGGGGCTGTTTAGCAGAAGACAAGAGCGATGTCGTAATCGAGGCTCGACTAGTGATTGAAGAAGCAGAAGTTCGAGGAGGCGTAAGTGGCATTTACCTTGGCATCGGTGGTCCGGTAGGCAGGGAGGCGGAGGAAGAACTAGGAGCAGCAAAGGAAGAGAGGAACCGAAGGAGACGGCTGCCTACCATGCAGACGGGGAAGGAAAAGTGCAATCTGTAGACAGACATCAATGCCATTCAAATCGATTCGACTAGTCTAATTTAGCATGCTTGAACCGTAATTTTCCAAATAACTTCAGGTCCTAGAAACGACCGTCGAAGTCGTGTTGGCATTCGTTCAGAAGGAAGTTTCGACTTCAAGTCTTGAGGTTGCCGTGGATTCAGTCCGAAAGCGATCACGCCAAGCTTCAGGTCCTTCTTCTGCCCACTGGGCAACAACAGAATCCATTCACGGATATTCGATTTGCATCGGAGGTGAGTACTTATTGTGAACTTCTCATTTCCCGTTCCACTACCGAAAATTCCGCCTCCATATCTCAACGGATCTATGGCTGAATTTGTCCTTACTTCGGGCGAAATCTAGGCTCTCCTAGCATGCCAAATTTCAGCCATAGATATCTTTTCTTCTAAAAGATACAAAAGAGAACTGTCTGCTAAAGTTGTGTGGTGCGGCGCAATAGAGCTAACTCTATTGTAACACTTGAAGAAGGGACTGACTGAGATGATCAGAGACTTTTTCTTATTCAGGAGCAATCGCACATCGGAGGATATCGATCCGTGACGAAGGTACAAGGACGTGTTGTCGCCACCAAGGAGAGGTGTGCCGGATTCTTCTGATCTTGAATCATTCTGATCCAGACTCCACCTCAAGACATCGTGCCCTCTCCAGCAGCGCTTCCCATTCGACGATCGCATCTGCGAATTGCGATTCTTCTCCGGTAGGTCAAGTGTTCGAGTACTAACTATGTCTTCACCATAACTTTGGAGTGTTCAAATGGTTAGACAGTAAAAGCGAGACCGAATGATAGCAATACAAGTAGTTTTCCAGCACGACAGCCCCTCTCTTCGCTGGCTCTTGCGTGGCACGGTACAAACACCGCCGTCATACTCTCGCCGACAATCACGACTGCACGGTAACGATTTTGCGGCTAAAATATAATCCATCACGTCCGCCGGAACAGCCATCTCGAAAAAATATTTAGTAATTAAATTCGGGTTTCCTAATAATTAGGACAAGCGACTATTGGTGCTGAAAGCAGGATATTGCAGCCTGTCGCTGCTTCGAGCAGACGCAGTTTCCTGCAACATCGACAGTGTCTATGCGATTGCGCGCGACTCGTTGATTACTGGTACGCTTGGAATAGCATTATGACCATCCTGAAGTAGGTTTCCGAGACTGACAAAGGTGTTCAATTTCCAGCGCGCCATGCTTGTCTCGCAGCGCGCCTCCGCTTTTCCGTTCCTTTTCTTCCAGCACTTCTGCGCTGCTTTTTGCCTCCATTACTTGGTAAGTGATCTATTGAGTTACTCGTAAAGTTTCATAATCTAGTTTTAAAGGACCCCTCGTGGCGTGGTTCGGTCTTTTCGCTCCCCGTCACTCGCTACAGCTGCGCTTTGCCATCCTTGCAGCAGGGGCCATCGAAGTGATGTACGCCGTAAGTGCTTGTATTGTCCGGTAATAATGGTATGCGGATGCGACGCGCGAACTACCGATTACCGCGTAGTAATTCGCGCGTCACCTCGGCATCACTTTAATACCGGACAACAGCCCGTCTCTCATGATACTATTAATTTCGGGCCATCGCCTCGCGCCCTTTCGTTCCGACGTCTCCGACATTAACTCCCATCGACGTATGGTACCTCATCGTCGTCTGCATCATGTCAATTCTTTTGATAGAGGTGAACATTTGGACTTTTCCCTCACCTGGTGGTTTCGCGGTCATAATGTCGGCGTAATTAACCATACGGAATGTACGCTCATCAGTCTCTCTACACAGTTTTCTCGTTTCTCTAACCACCAGAAAAGTTAGAGAAACGAGAGACTTGAAGAGAGATCGTAGGCCGATGAGCATACTTTCCGTATGGTTAATTCCGCCGACGGTTAATCTTTTTCAGTATTTCGTCATCGTCTTCTTGGTTTCGCGGAGTGAGAAGTTGCATCTGATGGCGTCTCCCTCGATGGACACCTTCCCCGTGCGAAAGAAGAGCCGCGAACGGCGGGAACGCATTGAGGTTCGAATTATTTTGAAAGAAAAATGCCCTTTTGCTTGGCAACAGTTCATATCCTTTTGCAGGCCAGGAAGCGAGCTTATGGCACTGGGGTCAAAAAGTTCGTTGCGAATGGAACTTCAGCTGACCCCGAGGTCAGTTTTTTTTGCATTTTACCGGGCTGGAGGAATGATTTTCCTGTAAATAGAGTTATCATGAAAAGGAAATGCAATTGCAGAAGGGTAACGGCTCTTGTGGAGGCACAGCAATGACGGATTCATGCTACTCCACCATAATGGCCGACACCATGACAAAGATCTCCGACCGCCACTCCCTCTTGGCAACAAGAGTCGATCTCATTGCGAGGTACACCGGGGAATTCTTCTTATTTTAATCTTAATATATTTTCGTCTTATTTTATTTTAATATACTTTTATTTTAATCTTATTTTAATATACTTTCGGCGGAATTAACCATACGGAATGTTCGCTCATCGCCCTACGATCTATCTCCACTGTCTCTCGGTATCTGGCGGTTCGAGAAACGAGAGAACGGTGATCGTACATTCCGTATGGTTGATTCCGCTTACACTAATAGCAATCAAGGACCCACGATCCAATTAATGCTAACAAAAACACAACTTTCTAAATGAAAAGTTGTCGGCAATAATAGCACATCCGAGACAGGAAAAAAAATTTGGAATCGAAATTGTTTTAGGTACGCCGTGCCCATCGCACTGCTTCTCCTCACTTCGCTCTTCTTTCTCTTCCACCTCGTCGTCTACCGCAAGAATTAGATGCACTGTTCATTTGTTTATCGAGGGCGCTTTGACTGACTCCCTGAGCTTTGGATTGCAACACTTTATGGGTATGGGCTGCTGGAATTGTTTGTACAATCAAGCCGTTTTTTCGAATTTGTGAATATGTTAACCAGTGTGTTGAAAAACGTGTAAAAGTTTGGTGCAAAATCTGTCGGTTTTCGAACCCCGTGCCTAGTTTATCTCATGCATAAAGAATATGCTTATTTTCGAATGCCAATAAGAGCGAAAGACGACTTTTACTGGTGAAAGAAGATACGCTTTCACCAGTAAAAGTTGATTTTTCTGATGATATAAAAGTTCATCGTCCCAACGAAAGAGGCGGAGACGTGTTAGCTGGGAGAGTCGCTTCTGCCCTTCTTTCCTCTCTAAACTTTGCCCCGACATGGCGATGTCCATCCATCCCTACATGTACATCATCGCTGGCATCTTTTCCTTTTTCGTTTTCTTCGGCGTCTTGTCCAACGTCGCCGTCGTCGTGGCTACGTTCCAACTCAGGTTTGGATGTGAAGGATCCGTTCATAGAGCTTTATATTCATGGAAGGGGTGAGAACTAATTTCCGGTCCGTGAAATAGGTTGGGACATTTGTTACTACGAATGAGAAACTGTACATTTCACAAACGCAGTATTTCGATTTCCGGTGTTCTCACAGAGTTGGTGGCAATAGAAGGTTATTCCATCCCTACCTTAGCTTGTCTGTATTAGTACTATTTATTTTTTCTAGAAAAATTTCATTATTTTCAAAACATTTGGTAGATTTTGCGATGTTTCGATTGGCAGGCGCTTCCGCCTTCCACACAACATGCTGATCGCCGTGGCGTGCGCCCTGGACGCCGCTCACATGGCCGGACACGTCATCATGATATCGTCTGTCGCTCGGGGTGTCGGATACTCCGGCGATGTCTGCTTCCGACTCCAGGTTTCGTCACCAACTCATACAACCACGAAACCTAGTGCACAATATTTCTTTTGAGCTTCTCCCCCAAATCGGACTTCACGGCGGAACCATGGTTGTTTTCTGTCTTGGCATCGACCGCTATCTCGCTTGCCAGCACCCTTTCTGGTACATAACAATTATAATAAAAATTGTCATACTTGGAAGTTGATAATAAGGATCACTATAGGTACATCAAGCGCAGCGTCGAAAAGCACTTCCTCCTAAACTTCGCGCTCATCTCCGTTTATACCGGGGCAATGGTCACGATCGTCGGTGTGAATATCGGCAAGGAGTCAGATTTTGCTGCTAATCTGAAGTACTTGTACTTTCAAATCGCACGGAGAGATATATCGGTTTCGGAAAAGCCAATCAATGAGTTATGATCATGCAATAAAAAAATTGCAGTCAAATTCTTTGCGGCGTCCCGCAGACAGTACAAGGCTATGCGATTCCAGCCTGGTTTATTGGTACGTTATTCTCTCCTCAGAAACTGAGATTCAGGTCTGGGTTAATGCAAAAATGTAAATGTTGTACTTTCGAAATTACGCGGATCTCGAAATTTTTTTTATTTTCATATAATTATTAATCATGAGTGTGACTTCAGGCTCACTTCTCCTCAATACAGCATCTACCGTAATCTACTGCATAACATTTTACCAACTGAGGCGTGGGCGTATGTTTTCCATGCTGATAATCTCGAACTATAATAGTTCGATCGTAAAAACCCCTAAAGTTCGTTACAGAGCATTCTCCTGTACAGAAGGCGGCATTTCGGTCGCTCTTTACGATGTTCGCCTGCACAGTTGGAGGGTGGACCATAAGAATGGGCGCCGTTACAGCCTATTCCATTATATATCCAGTGAGTCATCATCGGAGAAAAGTACATTGGAGGCATAGTAGGTGCATACGCGTCTGTTCAAGTAAACGTTTGAAAGTATAGACAGATCCTTGAGATAACGTTGTTCTTTTACTGTCTCGTCAACGCATCTAGGCGCGATGGGTTTTTTCCATTGTCACTATTATCTAAACCCGGTGGCGAGAGAGACTTATTTTCAACGGAAAGAGAACAGTCCAATCATACTGCTAACTTCCGCCTGTTGGCAGAGATGGAAACACCCGTTGGATAAAGGTTCTGAGTATCATGGCTCACAAATGTTGTTGATCAAATTTGATCACTGTGATTTGAAGGGTTCTTGCACATCAACACGATAATACTGAAGAGACACGATATTTCTCAAGAATGTCTTTGCTCAGGACTGGCATTTGCAGAACGAGCCTCCTGATTCCATGCTTGCCGTGGATTACGCGACAGGGATCTTTGTCAATTTCGCCCTTACGCTCAACTACGCCATCTACTACAACACAAGGTACGGTAGTAGTAACAAGACAACTTTGAGAGCATGCTATTGCCAAGAACCACAGAGGCGTATATTTTGAGTCCGCTCGCAACAAATTCCGCTTTTTAGTAACTATTTTCAAAATAAGGGATTATTGGTAGATTGTTTCAGCCCTTCTATGAGTTAGACTATACCTGCACGCAATTGCATTATAGCCACGACTACCGCCGCGTGCTGCGCTTCCAGCTGCGATGGATGTCCTTGTGTGGACGGGCATCATTTTCATCCCAAGTTGCATCTACCACGACCATCCCCCAGAGCGCCTATTCGGCATCCGGCCAAGTCGGCTACGCAGGCTGATCCATCTTCCATTCTCTTATTGTCATTTAGTTTTGTATTTCTCGTATTATCTACGAATTCCCACTCCCAAAAAAGGGGTGCTCATAATTAACCGCTTCTATGATATTAACGTTCCGTTTCATGACCAGTTGACAATAACAGTGACTATGTCAAGAAGATCGATGAAAGGCAAATGAGAAGTCCCTGCGGGATAAAATATCACCATGCAAAATAATGCAGGTTGTCTTTATAACTGCCTGCGTTGCTATTCTCTTGTTCCATGACTTCATTTTATGGAATTACGCATTATGTCGTCCCAACATCAATTCACAAGGTTTAAACATTAATATAGTCGCCAAATTTCTAGTCGCACTTCCTTTTGGCGTTCTAAAGCGGGAAGTTCTCTCCTTATTGGCAAATAATGCATTTTTGACAAACTTGTAAAATGCCTTGAACGAAGTCTAATGGTGTAACTGCATAAAGCGCTTCACTTACTCCACGTTCATCTTGTCGCTCGTCACTAACCTATTCATGTTGATAGTTTTGCTGAAGACTCCACTTCCTCAGGTTAGATCGAAAAACGTCTAAAGTACGAATTCGTTTATTGGTTGGTCGATGCCGCGATCTGCTAATCGCTTTCGCCATTATGGACATGCTCGTTTCCGCTGCACACTCATTGGAACTTGCGGTTAGTTATCGAGGGGTACCTTTTTCAACCACACAAGTTATCGACTGGGTACCTTTTTCAACCACACAAGTTATCGACTGGGTACCTTTTTCAACCACACAAGTTATCGACTGGGTACCTTTTTCAACCAATCTTTAATGGGGTTGAAATTCCGGAAATTATACAGGTCATTCACATGACATCCTTCGGCTTCGTTATGTTTGGAGACAACCTGATGAATGTTTCCGATTGGATTGGAATCACTGGTTCGTTAATTAGCACGTTTTATTCCTGTGATGAAGTAGATTCTGTACATTTTAGCTTACCCATTTTTCGCGAGAGGTTGTTTGAAAAAACGTTCAAAAATACAAATTTCGCGCTATTCGAGTTTTGCTGAAGGCATACAAATCCATTCAGCTCTGTTCGTTACTGTTGCAATATACTACCAGTCTTTCATTCTATTAGCATACCATTTTCTTTACCGCTACGTCGCTCTGTGCAGGTACACGCATACGATGTTCTGTGTGATAACAACAAAAGAGAAGGTTTTTTGAATGTGTTTTCTAGCCCGAATTGGTCATGCAAACTCGCTGGACGTCCTATTATGATGTGGATATGTGGAGTTGCTATCGACATCATTTACGTTGCTGTTCTCTTCACCGGTCTGGTGTGGGGATTCCTGCCAAATCCCGAGAAACTGGCACTGTTCAACTCCACCTTGATTGATTTGTACGGGATAAATGCGTTGAACGAAGTTCGGCCCGGCTTGTTTGTCGTCGTGTACAGACAGGGTTGGTTGCTTTTACAGGATGACGGAACAATATTTACACCAGTTGTTTTACTCATGTTAATGCATAGGTGCCATCAGCTGATGGAAGTTGGGCCTGGAGCAGCGATGGCATCGGCGGTGTTGTGGTCGTCTCCAGCGCCTACTTTGCCACTGGTGTCGTCGTGCTCTTCTGTCTCGTTCGCATCATGGGAGCTCTCCGATCAGCAGGGTATGATGTTGTCGCTCTATTCCACTTTTCAATATAATAAAACTTGAGTATTCAGAGTATTTGCGCATTCTCAGACACGGCAGATGCATGAGCAACTGGTTCGCGCGCTTCTCTTTCAAGTTTGTTTATTGCGGAAGTTGTTTCTGATTGTATTCCAATGGAAAGTTCTCTGAACAACTTCATGGACGCTCATAACGTTGACATAATGCCGGTGTTCCGAGTGACACCAAGGAAAAGTTGCAGACGTTAGCCCCGTGTCTCGTCTCGTACCTCCCGACCATGTTCATCTTGCTGACTCCCATGTTGTCCCTCGACTTCGGCACCATCGGGACGCCTCTTGCTATGATGACAAGCCTATTTCCCATCTTCGATCCCATCCTCATCATGGCCTTCGTCAAAGGGTATTAACTTTCGCCTTGTCTTGAAGTACGCCTATCCGTAGGTATCGTCGAGCTGCTCTCAAGCTGATCAGAATCAGGCCGATGCAATCGATTCTCGTCCAGTTCCCTTTATCTGCATTCAGCACACACTACGAGGAAAATCGGTAGAATCTTTATAAATGAACGCATTGAGTCGTTGAATGTATAGTGTTACTCAAAAATACGACAGTTCATGACAACAAATCGATTCTTCATGCGTCCCGTGATAAAAGACATCGCTAATCTATTAGGTTGAGTCATATATTTTGAGACGGCTCTAGATTTTGTTTCTGCGCTAAACTGTCCATTTCGTGGGTAGGTACGATTGTAAGAGGTGAATGGACTAAGTGTGTAAAACCACTCATACAGGCCACCTACCATCGCGCCTACCCACGAAATGGACAGTTGAGCGCAGAACCAAAATAGAGAGGCGTCTCAAAATATATGACTCAACCTGATTTTGTCGTCGAATACGGAAAGAAATGAAAATGACAATTATGTACGATGATCACTGGCGAGATGCGAAACCACTTTTTCAAGAACAATGACACGGAATGACTATAAACAAGATGCCATCAAGAAGGGTAATTACACAAAAGGTGTCCCTAAGGTATACAGTATCATGAAAAATTCTTATTCGCGGTGAATATCGCCTGTTCGTCCATTCCAACCATCGCATGTCACTCTTATATGGTTTTACACAATATGTGGTACCAGTTTCGATTCACAAGGTTTGAGACAAATTTCATGGTGTTTCTTTTCGCGCTCCACTTCACTATCATAGCCTTGTTAGTATGTGTTTTCGGGGCTTCTTCCTTTGACTAGACAACAATTCATTAACTGAAGAACTTCACTTACTGCACATTCGTATTATCTCTCATTGCTAACCTATTCATGCTGATCGTTCTGCTCAAAACTCCGCTTCCTCAGGTTAGCTCGAGAAACTAAATTTTAATTTAGTTTCTCAATTGGAATTGCATTGTTGGTCGGTCGCTACCGTGACCTTCTGGTCTCCTTCGCTATTATGGACATATTCGTATCAGCTGCGCACGCATCGGCACTTCCGGTTAGTTGACAAATTTGATAGGGGAATGTATAATACACACTACTGACAACATTCCAAGCCAGCCTTATAATCAACGGTTAAAACTGAATTATACGCCATTTCCTTGTTTCCTCATCCTGCTCCGGACCGGAATCATTTTTCAGGTCGTTCATTTGACATCATTCGGCTTCCTTATCTTTGGCGACAACCTTTCCGATGTTTCCGAGTGGATCGGAATCACTGGTTTGATGATTTACACGAAATAAAACTGGTACAAACGCACACTGAATTGAAGGAGATTTTGAGATAGTATTTCTGCGGAAAAATCCATTTTAGCACTCATCTTGAATGTTGCAATCTACTATCAAACATTTATCTTGATTGTATTCCATTTTCTATATCGCTACGTTGCTCTGTGCAGGTAAGTTGATGCGATGCTACATTTTCATTTATGAAAACAGTTAGATTGTATGCCAAAAAATTTTCCAGCCCGAACTGGTCGTACAAACTCGCTGGACACCCTGGCCGGACGTGGATTTGCGGAATCGCTATTGACATCGCCTACGTTACCGTGTTTATTCTTGGGATGATGTGGAGCTTTCTACCGAACAACGACAAACTTGCGCTGTTTCATCCCATCTTGGTTGGCTTGTACGACATAGATGCGTTGGACGACATTCGGCGGCCGGGACTGCTAGTCGTCGTGTACAGGGTTGGTGTTTTTGTAACAGTCCTCGTCATAAAATTGAATTAGGTCCCATCATCGGATGGAAGTTGGGTGTGGGATGTCGAAGCAATCAGGGGAATTGGTCTCATATCATGCGCCTTCTTTGCTACTGCAGCAGTCATCCTCTTCTGCCTCGTTCGAATATCGAGAGCTCTCCGATCAATCGCGTAAGAATTGTATTGCCAAGCTCCCCCATATGATGGGCGGAATAAACGTTCCGGACTGTACGCTCATCGCCCAGCGATCTCTCTCCACGGGTCTCTCGTTGTCTGGGCGGTTAGAGAAACGAGAGAACAGTGGAGAGAGATCGTAGGGTGATGAGCGTATTATCCGGAACGTTTATTCCGCCGACACTACCCTGGGCAACTAAAGCTATCACAGAGATTACTATTGGCTGGCACCACAGAACTTGTAAATCGTTCCGCGTTCACACTGCGTTAGCGGTTCCTACCTGCGAACTAAATCATTGGAGCGCGAGTTCACTTGGGCGCGGCTTACATAGGCGTTTCCAAGCGAACTCGATGCGTTTCAATTTTCCTGTTCGCAGGTAGGAACCACTAAGGACAGTGTGAACGCGGAACGATTTTCAAGTTCTGTGGTGCCAACCAATACTACCTACGACCCACGATAACTGTGCAGCTGCGTAGTAATCTCTGGTGATAACTTTAGGATCCCGTGGTAATCTTCATGGGTGATTTTAGACCCCCATAGTAATCTCTCGGAATAACTTTGGGACTCACCCGTGCCCAGCAGGGCCACAACATCTTAAGAACGCTACCTTGAAGAAGATCAAAGATCATGACAAATTATCTCATGTTCTGCGTGACCCCGCCTCTACTCCTCTTCCGACCTCCTCCTCTTCTTCCAACCAACCTCTCTTACCCCCCTCCTCCTCCTCCTTCTCTAACCCCCTCTCTCCCTCCCAGCACAATAACCGGGTTACCTGCAGCGCCCCTGAGCCGCAGAGATGAAGAGGAGCGAATATTCGCGACGAGAGAGTATGGACAAGGAATAGACGCAGGCGGTCAAAGAACATTCAAAATACCAAACCCGAGAATTGTAAGTACTGTGAGTAAGCCGCAAGCCCTGCACAAATTATCGCGTGCACACCCCCTACGGGGGGAAGAGAAAGTACGACAATTGGGGAAAGTATTACTAATCCGAGTAATTGGGAGCACGTCATTGCAGCATTATGATCTTGGATAACAGGATCCCCAATTTTCTCTAGTATTTTCTGTTATTTTTATTTTTTTCTGGAAATTGCATGCCCGAAAATAGGGAGATGCAAATTTCTGATCTCGACCGCGATTTAGACTGGATTGTCAACTAGTCGGGATCGCCGACTGGAGCATACTGTACGTCGGAGAGTTGAGCTGCGCTTGGTCAAGGAGTTTGAACTGGCCGTTGTTGGAGGGATTTCGCCGGATTTCGAGTACTTGTGGTCGTCTAAATAACTATTTGCTGTTGCCACCCTCTTGGTATTCATTTATGCTATGTGTTTCCATGTCCGTCCTTTGTCCTAGCTTGTATTGAACTTGCATTTCGGGATTTCTACGCAGATTCGCGATACATCGTAAATCCTTTACATTCTTCCTTGCGATGCGCGAACTGATATTTACAGGCCATTCATCGCTGATTGGATTGGTTGCGTGCGTTCGTCCACGGACGTCTCCTCCGCTGAGAAGCACACCGCACAACATTCACAATGGTTAATTTTCGAAAATACTTTGATAAAAATTCTGAACAGAGTTTAGCGACTCGGAGAAAACGATCAAGTCAATAAAAAAGGTCATTTTAGATATCCGCAATGACACCGTCGGAGATGGAGACGGCGGCGTCAACGGCCATCCACGAGTTGTGGTCGCCGCCCGAAGAGAATTGGTTCGACCAGTTCATTCTCCAGAACAAGTGAGGATCCTTGCATTATTTATCTATTTCTTTCTGGCTTTCTAGAAGGTACTGAAATAAAGTAAATAAATAAAAAGATCATCACATATTTCCAGGCTCCCTTCACTCCTTCGGGCGCCGCGTGACGAGCGGATCAAAGCTAAAGGTCCACTATTTCATTTTCCGTTGAACCGCAGGGGAATGTATTTGATTGTTTGCTTTCATTACCAAACTGATGTGAAGCTACTTTTCTAAAATAAATTCATTTGTTTCAGCCGAAATTCTGGCCCTCTTCACGCAGTTTGCTGAGAAGGCCATTGCTACGGATGCCGAAATGACCGTACAGAGGAAGAAGGAGCTTCCACCAGGTTTGTTTTCCTGAAACATCTTGTAACGTAAATGTTTTTGATTGGAATTTAAGTATATTGATTTTGAATCATGGATCGATTTTCTATATTCCAGAGGATATCTCGTTCGGGGAGCGCAAGGGAGCATGCCTGTGGCTGTGTGCCTTCGCCTGCCTCGCTGCTGCCGAGTGGGACTACGCCGAGGCTCTCAAGAAGGTTCGTTCCGATTTCGGTCAGGACTACTGTAGGATTGGGCGTTCGGAACCCCGGTATTAAAATCGGATAAATATCCTTCTTCCACTGGGTCTTTTTCTGCTGGCCTTCGTCGGCGTCGTATCTCATGGCCCTTCTTTAGAGTTCCGTAGTCACATAGTGCGTCAACATGAACTCGAAGTGCGTCAACATAAATACATATTTTTACCCGATTCTCCCATCTCATTCCAAGAAAGCAACGTAATAATACCCAGGTGAAACGGATGAACCGGAATTAGCCCTGAACGAGAAGAAATTGTCCGGGAAACATGCATTTTGGGTGTTAACGTTCTCGAGCTCATTTTTCCCCTACAGGTAGAGGACGTTCTTCTTCTCCGCGACGTCTTCGACCACCTCGAAGGATGGTCCGCCAACCAGGTTATTTGTTGTTATTTTCATTTTTTTAAAAAATAATATCCATATTATTCTTTTTAATGTATATTCGTTTTAGGAGCTGACGGGCCCGATGGGCTGGCCATTCGCCGTTCTCCTAGTAGCCAAGTGGCGTGTGTACGTGGACACCAAATACAGGTGGGAAAATCAGAATGTAATAGTCGCGCACCGCCGTGAATTGGTTAGCTGCAAATGTGCGAGTTTCACTGCCAATACGGGCAAAAACGAAGCGATAATCGGCAAAACTATGCACAATTCTAGACACCGAAGTATTTTGAAAGGAGGTTCAAAGATTTCGCAGAATTTTCCAGCATATTTCATTGCTTCAGCCAATCAGTTACCAGCCGTATCACAAATGCTAAACGAGAAGTCGACAGGTTGACATTTTACATTCCATTGCAGGATACCCCCGCCACCGGCCAAGCAGACCGTCAGCAATCCGTGAGTTTTTGTTTGAAGAGAGCAGAATTCGACCACTGTGGGCAAAGACGTTTTAAGCTCACTAATTCACACCTTTTGTAAATAAGGGGGTGCATAAAGAAAAAAACAAAAATGACGAGAGATTGTGCAATACGAGAGACGCAGAGTTTCCAGAGTTTCTGCGCCTCGTATTACACAATCTCTCGTCAATTTTGTCTTTTTTATGCACCCCTCTTATATCCATGGGGGCTTTGTGATTGTAGTTTCATATTGCAGTACGAACCAAGTGGATGCGGCGCTGGCTCGATTCGAAAGCTCCAAGGCGGCTGTGGAAGGGGTGAATAGTTTTTGAAGAAGAAAACGTTATTTTTACATTCTAATATTATGTTTGCATTTCTCCTCAATCATCATATAGTTATCCCTAACTATTTTCATCTCTTCAGTTCCGTCCACTGCTCCCATCGGCACTGGCCATTCTCGAAGGATACGTCAAGGATGGAAGGTTTGTTATTTCTTTAGAAAACGCCTTCGATAGATCGCCGTGGGCACAATTCAATCGACATTAGCAATTGCTAAAACTCGAAAGAGCCTGGTTATATATAAGGCTCGCACAACTAAAGAGTCTGGTGTAGTAAACTTCCCCTGCCTGCAAGGTGCAATCTTGGGTGCAGGGAGTGCGCTTTACAAGCAGGCGAGATTTACTACACCAGACCGCTTTTTCACCCACAATTCATTATCCTTGATTTTCAGGGACATTCCCGCTCCGTCCGTCGACACGTTTCTCCTACCGTTTCTTGAGGTAGTTTTCTAGTGCTCAAACCTACCGTATTTATTAGCACTTAAATCCTACCGTACCCTCATGCATTCGTTGCAGGAGTGCGGCCTATCGCTGTCCGTCGGCCTCGCCGGTCTGAATGTTCTCGTAGAGGGAGTTCCGCTGCCACGAATCTCCGAGGCCCCAATCATCCTGAAGGGGCGGGAACTATCGGCCAAGGTAATTATTCCTCCTTTATTCGTGGTAATCTTGGTGGTAATTTAGACATAATCTCAGCGGACAAATACATCCTATTGCATCCTATTGACTGGCTTGAAGGGGGGTGGTGCAGCAAAAAAAGTTTTTCGAAAAAAGGTTCCGCCCAGTTTTGAGCTCCAGGATGACATTTATTCACTGGATAGTCTTCGTACTAGTCTTAAGAGCTCGCAATATTGTCATGTTAGTTATTCTGGAATGCTTACTAATAGCACTAATTCTGTATCATCGCAACTTTTCATTATTTAATTACTTCAGTGCCACGCGGAACTCGCGGGTTCGTACCTCGTCCAAGGCAAATTTACGGAAGCTGCGCGGCATGTCAGAAAGGTGAGAATTAGGGAGTGAGTGAGGAGAGGGCAGAGTGGTTGAAATACTGATGGTCCGGCTCTCTCGCTCGTTGTTCCTCGCTGAATAGATCAGATGTAGAAAAAAAACACGACTGATTTTACACGGCGAACTGTCAGTTTAACGTTTTCAGTTCGAATTATCTCGTAGTTTATTTTAATAGCGACCTGGATACCCTGGATATAGATTCAAGCGTTAGAACAACGGGTGTATGATAGTGGATTTTTCGGAGACGAGAGTTTATATTTTCTAATTAGCAATATCACCGGATTGGCAGTCTTTCAAAAGATCTTTATTTGAGTTTCTTACGCGACGTGGACGCCCCTGTTTCCTAAATGTTGTATCCGAGTAACGGTCATCTGTCTGACCAATTGTACTACCTCTGACCTATTGTACTTATGCGTCCACCATTACAGCTGCTTCCCTTGCAACAAGAGGCAGCTACACCGGAGACCCTCGGCCACCCACTGCTGACACTGGATCAGAGGGCAGTCAATGGGTGAGTTAACTGGAGTAATATTCATAAAACCAGATGAGTTCTGGATAAATAAATCATTCATCGATTGCGACGGCTCATCTAATTATTGACAGAGATACGGCAATCCACCGGGTTGATTTAGATGGGTCAGAGCTTTTGATGATCGTTTCTTTTGTTGGATTATTGTTCCACGGAGGATCAATCCCAGCAAATAAAGTGATTCAAATTGAATCATTCAATAACTCTCCATCTCACGCAGATGGGAAACAAAAATCGATTAGGGGATTTTTTTGAGGTGGTAGGAGAATCGGAAGCAGGAGACTAGAAAAAGTGGT
>JACMIG010001193.1:0-10841 GCA_014805385.1 Levipalatum texanum
TTCTGCGCACACTAATAGAGATGCGACATCTGCGACATCTCTATTAGTGTGCGCAGAATTCATCCTGAACTGCCTGGTTTGCATTTTTCAACTCGTCTTCGTGAGAACATAAGAACAGAAAGAGCAGACAGCTACAGAAGGATTCTGGCGAGTCATCTTTCAATCTACCGCCAGACAAAAAGGAAGTGGCTTGGCTTCTGTATAAGTTAGTAGTACTCTATAATCAGCAGTACCCCATAATTAATTCGCTAGTCTGGTGACTTATTCAATTCTGAATCGATACGAAATGAACAGATTTCGGACGGATCACGTTAAAATTGCTCTAGAAGAGGCTGAAAGTAAAGAGGCTGGAAGTGGCTAGAAGTGCTCTAGAAGAGGCTGAAAGTTCGAACACAATGCTAACTCCTCGAGGTTAGAAGCATATATATGTCTAAATTCCAACAACTGAGGATGGTGCGGGAGAGTGGGGTGATGGGGGAATGATCTGTGAGATGGTTGAATTTTTTTGTAATGTAGATTCTTGGCGCCGATGATTCTCTGTCTTCTTCTAGCCCGAGACAGAAAAAAAATGATATTGTCCCTTAATTTAGTGATGCGGAGGCGACGCGCGAACTACCTAGCGCTAAGCTGTGAAGGGAATATAATGGATGGCCGAAGATAGATCATTTCGCTGCTTACCGTTAGCGCGTCGCCTCCGCATCACTCTAATTCCGGACAATAATGGGGTCAGAGATCTCGGAGATCCATCACATGAATCCCCGTGGAAGTTGCAGGCATACTTATCTATTTATTCCAGAAAATTGCCACAACCATTGTTGATTTTTCCCAAATTGAAATATATTAACGCCTTTTTATGTGGCAAAAATACACGAGAAGGTGCTAAGTGATTAGTCGTATAATAGTTACAGCTAATATATTATCAGACTATCCCCCGAGAGCGATCAGTTCAGGCGTGGCATGTCCGTCCAGACATTGAAAGCATAGTTCTTGGAATATTCCAGGAATTCATCCGGAGGCGACGTTCCGAAGAATGACGTGTCTGAAGAATATTTTGTTAAATTGAAGATGGCCAAGTTCCAAGCCTACAACTCGCAGAACAGGATTTTAGCAGCTATTGGATCCGCAGAATATCGCGATCCTCTCTTACCCGGATACAGTGATGCGGCCAGACGATAGCGGTACTCTGATGTCGCGGCGGTATCTCCGCAGATATCCGGAAACTTGGGGACGTATCCCATGAAGTAGTCAGCAAGGATCTGATTATGATAAGCGACTTCTAGCTTTCCTACGACGGATGTAGATACCTCGTTCTTTTTCACCCAGTAATCTCCATTAAAAAATGATAGCGGCCGGAAATCGGACGTGTTGACTTGGCAGCGGTGAGCGACCTAAAAGTATCCGAGCCTTTGATGAGCAGACGATATGACGCACTGTCTGCAAAGCCCTTTCGTCCGGAAATACGAGTAGTCCAATAACAGCTGCAAATTGATAAAGATTGGATTGGTTAATGACGTCGGTTAACTCACTCGGTGTATCAGTGTATTCGCAATTCTGCTTCCTGGCGATTCCGTTAGTGGATGTAGCATAGCACCATTTCTGGTCAGTCTTGTTGCGATAACCGATCAGTTCAGTGAACAACGGGCCCTGTGAGTGCATAGATTTCATTGGATAGATAATCATAATTCCAAATTCAGAAAACTAATGTAAGTATTATAATTTAATTGACAGTTAGTATTGTCCAGTATTAAAGTGATGCGGAGACGACGCGCGTACAGCCTCTGCGATAAGCAGCGTAGGAATGATCTACTGCGCTGGATTACATACATTCACTACGCTGCTTACCACAGAGGTAGTTTTCGCGAAGCCTCCGCATCAGTTTAACACCGGACAATACCGTGTATGCCTCCGTCGTCGATGAGCCTCCAGCAGTTCCTTCGGTGGACGTGGCCACCGTTGGAGGCTGTGCCATGACGTTGGCACAATTGGTCTGTTCCGTAGTCCTGATTTGAATGGTTTGGGGCGCATTGCATTTGACGACGACTCCTTCCTCGAAAACTGGACGCTGGAGGAGAGCACATCTGTAACGGGAAAATATTGGATAAAATTGTTTAACTTTACTGTTTTGAAGTCGTATTGTAGCTGACGGCAGTGCATGAGGTGCTTATGTCGTCGCACTTTTGTTCGCATTCAGCGCGGTCAACGACTTGGACAATCCGATTCGGTCCCATCGCAGAGAATCGACGACGTCACAATAGATACCCTAGAAACGATGTTCAAATCATTTTTGAGACTCTATGTCGTTGCGAAGTTTCGAGTACGGACGCAAAAATGTAACTCAAATGGCCATCTGGCATTGGAAGTGGCCGAGTTGTGGGCTTCTTTGATCTAACCAAGTCACTTGCCATTTGGTCACTTAAATCTCCAAGCAAAATAAAAAAATTTGGGCCACACTTCCATCACATAATCCCTCTGCAAATATAAGTATACCTTGGCGGTTGGCAGCATGATAACCGCATACAAAACGGACGGCACAAGACCGAGGACCATCCCGGAAGCAGGATGCATCGGAAGTGAGGCTTCTTCTTTTTCTTTTGCCTTTCCTCCCCCTTCCCGGATTTGAAGGAACCCTCTCGGGAGCGGTTACTTCTTGAAACTACTAGAGTGTTCACCGAACTGAGAGATCTCGGAAGAAAAGGCAGGAGAATTGTCATGGAAACTGTGCTTCTGCTGTACGGAGTAGAAGACAAGTTGAACGGAAGTATGCACCTGTAACGTCGGAGTTTGTGCTTCACCGATTCCTTTATCCACTCAAGCAAGTCAAGCAAATTTTTTTCTTTACGAAAGGTGCAGCTTACAAAAATGAAATATGTAGCCGTTATCCAAGACGCAACCGTTACATCGGCGCCACCATTGCTCCAACTTGAAAATAAATTTTAAAAAACTTATTTTTTCTTCAATCAGCGTATTCCATAGTGTCCAAAGCGAATTGCAAAGTTCGCGCTACTTAGAACCTGTGGATTGCGCAGAGATTGAGAAATAATGCAAAAAGACGTAACATATCCTTCATTCTGCCGTAACAAATCCCTTTATCAAGTCTAGCCACTTGTTATGAATGTCGATAGAAAACTTTCCAGACATTTCGAACCTTCTGACTGGGGGCGGAATGAAGGATAAAACACGGCTTTCGCATGGAAGGACCTATATCTAGTATTCTCCACTCCCGAGGCACCTCTCTTCTCCTCCATTTTCCACTCGGGCTGTGGAAGCAGTCAAGATGCGTTGTCTAGCTATCGTTCTTCTGTTCATCGTCGCAGTGTGGGCTGTTGAGCACGGCCCATTCACCGAAGACTTCATCACGTTTCTGAAGAGGTATCTTTCTTGTTTTTGACATTTCGCATTTACTACATATCGCCAGAAAATCTTCCTTTCTTCAGAAAGCCCACTGAAAAGAGATCGGTCCAACCCCGTACTAACAATACAATGCTAGGGTAGGCCAAAAGTTAAACCAAACAATAAGTAGTTGCGACAATTTAGTTCTCGAAAATATCAAGCACCTTCTCTAGATCGTCAAGGAGCCTGTAATTTTCGTTCATGGACAGGCGGATTCGGCTCTTTCACACAAGGAACCTTTCGCTAAGGGCTGGACAAAGGCGGTCGAACATTTCAAGGTAGTAATCTCACGAAAACCGTAACGGAAATGGCTTTGCTCAATAATCCAACTGAAACACTGCATCATTTCAACCTGACAGATCCTCGTTCCAGGAAAAAGGCCACAAATCGAGCGAGCTTTATGGCATCACCTACGGCACTCGCGATGTATACACCGCAGGAGACAAGTAGGATCCGAAGAAAAACAAATAATAGAGATGACTTCACATTCAGTCGAATTTCCTGCAAAGACATCCTGTCTCTTCGCCGTCTAATCAAAGCTGTGCTCGAGTACACAAAAGTGAGACTTATAGAGTTGATTGGAATGAACACATATTAATTTAATATAAACCCGTTTTATAAATTTGTTATAGTCTGAAAAAATCGACATCGTCGTCCACTCGACGGGAGTCAGCCTCGCCCGCAAGGCCATCTACGGCGGCACAGCAACGCTCTCCGGCGAAACATGCACTATAGGAGACAGTCTCGTAGGCAAGGTAGAGCTCTATAATTTATATAAACTATAAAGTATAGACTATACTATCCCCTGGGATTATAAAGAAGCTCATCGGGGAAAAAAGAAAAAAATCATTTCATTGTCAGATCGACTCACTCGTCGGTCTCGCTGGTGCCAATTATGGAATGTGCCTTTGCTTCACGGAAGGACTCGCTGATAAGGTACATAATTTTATTGTTAGCATTATTACGACACCATACGAAGTAATTATTCTTAAACTGAAAATAGACTGTTAACGTTATAGAAGGAGTAGGAAGAATCACATTTGCATTGGGGCATTTGGGGACAAATGCACTTTGGTTTGAGTCTGGTTGCACTCTGGCCTGCGTGTGGTCTGTATTTCCATAATGACAGTAATCATAAAAGTTTCTCATACTTCCTTTAAAGGCAGCGTGCTCCCCAGTGGATGGCTTCCATCCCGGCACATGTGGATTGCCATCGACTCTGACGAGGGAACAGCTCCTTTCTGCGTGCACCGCAGCAACTTCTCCTTGCGAAACAGTAAAAGTAGGTTCCCTGGGGGTATCCGTTTTCAATTTTAAAGAAGGACTGGCAGCCACTTTCCCACTCTTAATGGAGTGCATTTGCCCATACGTCGACTTTTGGAAATTTCGCATTTGAATACGTCGACGTATGGGCAAATGCACCCGCATTAAGAGTGGCAATTTGCATCGAAGTTTCTGCTAGACCTTCTTTAATGTGCGAATGTAAATGGACCGTGTTTGATCACCTTACCTTGTGTCAAGGACTCTCGGAAGACATTCTTAGGTCTAATCATAGCGGTTTTTTCATCTCGGAGATTTCTAATGGCTCCTTGCAGAACGACTACTCTAAAGTGCTGAAGCAGATCAACGCCGAGGCCGACGACGGGCCCAAAATTAATTTTATCGCATCGGTGTACACAAAGAGTTCGTGACTTCTTAATTGTTTCCGTCCATCTCTTTATCTTTTATAGGCGAACCAAACTCGCCTTTTCTTAGAACCTTTATGCGAAAATCTTCATTCTATATCAGACGGTGATAGAAACCTCACTTTCAATGGAAAAAAACCGGTCGCATTCGGAACGGAATATTAGTCGCGTTTGGATCTTAGGATTACCGTGAATAATTTTCAGATGATGCCGTTATCGGTGCGGACAGCAAGGTGTGGGGACGTCGTACGGCCGTCATTCCCGGTTCCGACTTTGAATTCGAGTTCGATGACAAGACGCATTGGGAGGTTCGTAGTGCCATATTTTTATTCCTTTTTTTGAATCCAAATACAAAAATACAAAACTTCTTGGACTATTTTTCTGGCTTGATTTGACTGTTTCAGCTTAAAGACTCAACCGCGCCCATGCAGTATGCGCTAGTGACGAAGCATCGACGCTAGGATTAAGCAGCAAATAAAGTCGTATCCATTACCTCAATAATCGCGTTGTGTTTCTGTTACACATATGACGTCACCTGTTTAATTACCCAAGTTTGAGGTGCATCCTGTTGGAGTCAGCACCGCGAAGCGGTGCCGAGTCCGACTGGTTGCATTATATTTACTTCTTCGGAAAACAACTAATATATCGACCCAATCGACAAAGATTCGCAGCTTCTCTTCGCGACGATGATGAACACATGTTTAAAGTTGTTACTCAACCGGGCTAGCGCACTGCTATTGTCGACCCTGGGTCTCCAAAGAAAGCCACACTCCGTATGGCTTCGATTGGTCATGCTGCCTGAACCCCATATTTTTCTTCACTCTAAGATGGTTGTTTTTGTTTGGTTTTGGCGTGTTTGGTGCATGCGTCAACAGTTATTTTGTGGTGGGCGTAACAAATCCTTCATCCGTTCAAGCGGATCGGGCACAAGTTTCGTGAAGAACGACAGAAGCGCCTTGCAAAAATGGAAAACCGGTTGTGAAACAATGGAGTTTGTGGGCAAACTGTGCAAATGAAAGATATTGTTATCGTTGCCATGATTTGGCTTTGAACGTCACAAATGCAATAGGGCCAGTGGACGAGTCGAAGCGAGTAGAGTGTTCATTAATGCAGCACTTGGATGTTTGCCAACGATTTGTAGCTCGATAAAGCCACTCGGAATCAAATAGAGTCGAATGACTGACTGACGATCAAATGATCCGGCAAATGGTTTTGACGTTAGTTGTAATGGCATAGATGCATTGGTGGTTCTCGATGGGCACTGGGTATATATGCAGGACCTTTTCAACATGGCATAAGATTACTGAGGGGAGATAAACGCCTGGAATGATCACGGACAGTACGAAATCTTGCTTAATATCGAAGATTTTCTGTTCCTAATTTCCTGGTTTCGATGCTCCTACCTTCAACCTGCGATGCTCCTACCTTCAAGCGTAATCCTTGCAGGATGCTGGGCTCCCTTATATTGGGTCTTCCTGCTTTCACATTCTACGCGGCTTTTGCCGTTGATTTCGGCATAAGTTTTCCTCGCTCACGAGGATATGCAAATTTCCATTGAGTACGATTTACGACTGCCTTCCCAGACTTCAAGGTACCGTGATTATCGATCGAAAGCTTCATTGTCCCAGACATTTCTTGTCTTCTGTCAGGGGGCGGAATGGAGAATAAAATCCCTGCTTTCTTGTGGAGGAACCTATATTTCAAGTAGTCTACACTCCCGAAGATACTGTTCTACTCCATTTTCCGCTCGATCTGCGGAATCCTTCAGGATGCGTTCCTTCGCTGTCGCTGCAATGTTCATCGCCGTCATTCGGGCTGAGGAGCACGGCCCATTCACAGAAGACTTTGTCAACTTTCTCAAGCAGTATCTTTTGTGTTCAAACATTTCATCATTTCTTCCCATGGTCTGAGAATCCTGCGTTCTTCAGAAAGCCCACAGAAAACAAAGTTCTCATCGACGCTGTAACTACATACGGAAAATCAGGAACGTTTGGAGGCAAAGCCACTGCTGACGAACAGGTACAGAAGATCTTATTCACAAGTCCCCATGGTTGTGAAACCCCCACGCACTAACAACGCATCGTTTTTTTTTTGTTCTAGGAAAAAGGCCACAAGTCGAGCGAGCTTTATGGCATCACCTACGGCACTCGCGATATACACACCGCTGGAGACATGTAGGAACCGAACCATGGATAGCGATGACTTCACATTCAGTCGAATTTCGTGCAACTATATCCTGTCCCTTCGTCGGCTAATCGAAGCAGTGCTGGAGTACACGAAAGTGAGGCTTATCGAGTTGATCGAATATTAGACTGTTAAATTGAACACATATCATTATTAATCCGTATCCCCATAAAGATGAATTTGTTTTAGTCTGAAAAAGTCGACATCATCGCCCACTCGACGGGAGTCACCCTCGCCCGCAAGGCCATTCACGGCGGGGCCGCAACACTTTCCGGCGAAACATGCACTATAGGAGATAGTCTCGCTGGCAAGGTAGTACTTTATGGCAAATGCTACTTAATGTAATAAAACGGTAATAAATTGAGTGCTTATTTCAACCAACATTTCTGGAAATTTTGTTTTACAATAAATTAAATGCATTGAAGATCGGCGCACTCGTCGGTCTCGCCGGTGCCAATTATGGAATGTGCCTCTGCTTCATGGCAGGACTCCCGTATAACGCTCATTATCTGATTGTTAGCATTATCACGATAAAATCGAGTGTTGACGTTATAGCCAGCGTGCTCGAAAGACGATGGCTTCCATCCCGGCACATGCGGATTGCGATCGACTGTGGCGAGGGAATACCTCCTGGCTGCATGCACTGACGCAACTTCTCCTTGCGAAACAGTAAAAGTAGGTTCCCTGGGGTATCCGTTTTCTATTTTAATGTGCGAATGTAAATGGACCGTGTTTGATCACCTTATTGTCAAGCGCCCTAGCAATTCCAACTTATTGATCGGGAGGTAAGATGTCAGCTTCTTGTATCTCTGCGTCCTCAAAGAGTTTGATGCTCTAGTTTTGCAGGCTTGTTTGGAATCCAGGTCCAAGTAGCATGCAAAATTTCAGCTGCGTAGCTCTTTTCGTTCCGGAGATACAGCTCTTTTCGTTCCGGAGATATATAAGAGACTATGGAGATAAGCAAAGTGTCGCGGACAGGGAAATTAGAATTGCTTGGGCCTATGACAATACATTGTGTCAAAGACTGTCCTTTGCTTCGGAAGGCATTCTTAGGTCTAATCATAGCGGTTTTTTCATCTCGGAGATTTCTAATGGCTCCTTGCAGAACGACTACTCTAAAGTGTTGAAGCAGATCAACGCCGAGGCGGAAATCGAGCCCAAAATTAATTTTATCGCTTCGGTGTACACAAAGAGTTCGTAACTTCTTCTATTATTTCATTACATATCATTTTCTTTTTTCGACGAACCAAACTCGTCTTTTATGCGAAACTTAGAAGCAAAACTGTTTCCATTATTGTCTCTAAAAACCTATCAAGAGGGATAGGTGAGGGAAAGCTCATTTTCAATGGAGAGAGACCGGGCGCGTATGAATGGAATATTAGAAGCGTTTTGATCTTGGGATTACCGAGGATACTTTTTAGATGACCATGTTCTTGGTGCGGACAGCAAAGTATGGGGACGTCGTACGGCCGTCATCCCTGGTTCCGACTTCGAATTCGAGTTCGATGACAAGAAGCATTATGAGGTTCGTCGTGCAATAGTTTTATTTCTATTTTTGAATCCAAATGCAATAATTATTTGACTGTTTCAGCTTAAAGACTCGACCGTGTCAATGCAGTATGACCTGGTGACGAAGCATCGACGCTAGTTTCAAGCTGGAAATAAAGTCGTATTGCATTATATTTGCTTCTTCGAAAAACAACTTCATATGTAAGATACTAGGGGTGCCCCCCGCCTTCGACTCGGGACCGCGAAGCGGTGCCGAGTCCGACTGGTTGCATTATATTTACTTCTTCGGAAAACAACTAATATATCGACCCAATCGACAAAGATTCGCAGCTTCTCATCGCGATGATGATGAACACATGTTTAAAGTTGTTATGTAACTGGGTTAGCGCATGACGATTGTCGACACTGGATCTCCAAGGCCAACTTCATTTGGGTTCGATTGATCCTGCTTCCACCACCTCATATTTTCCTTATTTCTAAGTTGGTTGTTTTTGTTAGGTTTTGGTTTGTTCGGTAGATGAGAGTTGACGTTCGTTGTTTGCTTCCTTGACAGTATTGCGTGACTTTGATTTGTGCTCAACTCAGCACCGGAAGATGGTGGCTCGAGATATAAAGGTTGCCGAGCTTCATAGGCTATGCATCCTTATCAGTTGGGGTCGAGCCCTTCCCACGCTCCTCAAAATTTGCTCGTCACGCATTCGATGGCAACGGGTATCGACCCAGGATGCTAACCTTTTCCACATCCCGTCCAGCCTGATCGCACTTCCTTTGACGGAGGGAATCCATCTTCTAGCTCAATTCTATATCCTTTATTCGTTAGGATTGATGTTGTCTCTTTTTGTCTTGCTATGCTTGTGGTTTATTTTGATTTTGAGTTTTCCTTTTTTCAGAATGAATTACCGTGCGCTTTTCGTCGTCCTTGTGCTCGCTGGTCCTGTAGTAATGAGGGATCAGGTAAGTATATTATCTAACGATTTTACGCAATAGTCCTTGGTATACAGTACTTTTGCCAATCTCTTTTCTTCCTCTTTTCTTGGGGACACCACTTCATAGCAAAAATTGATAGATTGCAGTGGTCTGACTTCGTCTGTGGTACGGATAGCACGTTCGCATGGTACGGAGGGCGGCAAGCATGCTTCATCCAGAATTGTTCCTACGATGTCGCGGGTGGCGAGAAAGTCTGCAACGATTTCGGAATGCACCTTGCATCCGTGCACACTGAAGAGGTCTGTCCATGATGTCAGTGTTGTGTCCGTAAGACTATTTTATTTACCTTGACGTCCCTCCCAGAAATGCATTGGTCATCGTGCGATATCTAAGCATTACAGGAAAGCGCCTGGATCAGCAGCGAAGCGCAGCATTTCCGCTATGGCGGCATTCTCATCGGCATAATTCCCGGGCAATGCGCATGGACGGATGGGACACCATTCGACTTCAAATATTTCGGTAATGTACAGTATCGTCCAAAAGTATCGTTCCACTTGTTTGTCACTTCGCATCTCGACGTAGAATGGTGCAATTTCGATGCGAAAAAAAGCATTTTGTAGCTGAAGTGAATCTTTTCAAGATTCTGGAATTCATTTTTCCAATTGTTGCATTTTGGGGGGTCAGATTTGCGTCGCGCCAAGACGTGATTTTTCACATTTTAAAATTTCACCGTGTCATCATATATGTTGAGATATCAGTGCTCTAAAATATGGTAAATTAAGTTCCTATATAGACTCATCTCTGACTATTTTTTTCCGATTTTTAGAAAAATCACTGGGAGTAGGAAAATTCCCGCAGTATTTGGCCTATTTATCGGTCGATTATCACCACAAGCACATGTTAAGCACTAGGAACCGTTTCAAAGTGGTTTTATACGTTATAAAGCACGGAGAAAAAGATGTGATATGTCTTGGGGGTGTACCTTGAAATGCGCAAATAATCGATATCTACCGTAATCCCGAAGGTGCGCCCCTGTAGCTCCTAGGAAGTTAGAGGTGGAAATTTCTAACCAAAAAAATCGGATTCAGAGACCTCGAATTAGTCTGTGTACACGTTTTCAGAATTTGTCAGCAATTCTCCTATGCG
>JACMIG010001194.1:0-22189 GCA_014805385.1 Levipalatum texanum
GGGGGGAGAAGAGTAGAGAAAAGGGGACGAGGAGGGAGCGGGAGGGAAGGAGAATGAGGTGGAAGAGAAGGGAGGGAGGGCGGCAGGAGAGGAGAGGAGGAGATTGGAAGAGATGTGAAAGAACGTGCTTAATCAGCACCTTTCTCGCTATGCGAGAGCGCTATACGCCCTTGTTGTTGGATCTGGAAGCTGATTGGGGCGAGCACGCGTGTAGGAAATACAGACTTACAACCAGATGAGACTCTTAAGGCTGCTCTGACAACCAGAGGAAATAAAGGCGGACCGAGTGAGCGCTGTGGTGTAGAGGATTGATGACTCACCCGGCGAACGTTTAAACCCCCAGACGGAAAGTTCCCCCAAGCCATAGAGACGGAGCCCAAGAAAGGAGAGGAGACCCAACCCAATAGTACGAGAGGTTCATGAGAAGAGAGCTTTATTAGCATTACAAGATAAACACAAGGGTGAATAAGAAGAGACCGGAGCCTCACAAGCGGGGCAAACCCGACTGACGAAAGCACTTGTGGGGGAGCGAGAAGGGCGGGAATGGTCTGTTAAGGGGCGCAGCCAATGGGTTACGCCCAGTGCACCTACGTTGAAACGCCAGGTGAACTGGGCAATTTAGGTTCGACTCTCGTTTTTTTTCGCCCGTCGACACAACTTCTCTGGGGGATACTAAATTACGATCCGAATGACGCAAAATGGAACCTCGGGACCTATCTAGGAGTTTTTCCGAGGTCGAGAGGAGCAAAACAAAAAAAAGAACAGCTCATTTGGACATTCCCAGCCGGAGATATGACTACCCCCATTTGTCGCGTTTTTGTCTGTCCCCTCTTAAAGTGTCACGCTGAGACCGCTCAGACTTACGCTGTTTAGCGAGATCCCGTCCGATCTGCGTGGGAGAGAACCGGTGAGCTGGGCTAGTACATGGTTCGAACCCCGCCTGGGGCAAGCTTTTTGCTTTTCTTTTTGAATGGTCAGGAAGTGTTCTATAGTGGTCTGAGTGTTTTAGAGATCTTCTTCCTGGTAGATCATAGATAAATTATCGATTTTTCGGACAATCAATTATCGATTTTCCTGGAGTTCACTATCCGCCTGGGGCAAATTTTTTGCTTTTCTTTGTGGAGGGCCAGGAAGCAACCTGGAATGTTTCAAATCTCTTTTTATGGAAGATCAAAGATCAACTATTGATTTTTCGGGAGTTCAATCCCCGCCTGGGCCGAACTTTTTGCTTTTCTCCTTGGAAGCCCAAGAAATATCCTGGAATGTGTCAGATCACTTTGCATGGAAGATCAAAGATCAACTATTGATTTTTCGGGAGTTCAATCTCCGCCCGGGCCGAACTTTTTGCTTTTGTCTTTGGAGGTCCAGGAAACATTTGGGGGTGTCTCTGGCCTCTGCATCGTAAAAATCAAAGACCAACAAACTTTTTTTCGCGGTGTATTGTCTTCCAGTTGGATCCGTAAAGGAAAAGAAACCATCCTTTTATTTACGGATCCCATTTGAACGAAAAATTGCAACTAATTGCAACAATAAAAGATCGGAAATCTCTATCTCTATGGGTCTAACGGATTATAGTTAGACGCTTTATTAGCTAGCTTCGCTGCAAATAAAAGTGTCTTCAATTTAGGTTCGAGCACATACGAACAGAATAAAAGACGGGAAATCATTTCCTAGTAAAATGCAGAAAAAAACCTAAATTCGCCGAGATTATTACGCGGAGCGTTTCGATCAGGTTTCTAGGCGAACAAGAATGTATCTGAATGAGAATTCCTCGTTTCAACCCACGTTGTGTTTCGTTCATTAGCCCCCTTAGTTTAGTGCTTCTGTATTAAAGCATTTCTCTAGACAGGCACACAAAGGTACCACAGTCTTTCCGGAACACGAAAAAGGTATGAGCGTATCAGCTCCTCAAAGAGATACTGTAATCTCGCGAAGAATCTCGGCGAATTTAGGTTTTTTTCTGCATTTTACTAGGAAATGATTTCCCGTCTTTTATTCTGTTCGTATGTTTTCGAACCTAAATTGAAGACACTTTTATTTGCAGCGAAGCTAGCTAATAAAGCGGCTAACTATAATCCGTTAGACCCATAGAGATAGAGTTACGTTACATTCCCATCTCTAGTCTCTAAAGCAATCGAGCGAAATGGCTTTCACGGGTCGGAAATGTATTAGTGGGATAGAGGAAACCAGCTGACAGCTGGACTTGACAAGGTTGAAATTCGGGAAAGATGTTCGAAAACGAGAAAAGGGAGACAAAGTATACACGAAGGAGTGAAAGTGATCACAATAGCATAGTATACACCCGAATTCTGTGCATAATTAGCTCATAAATACTGATAAACAATCTTTCGGCATGTCACAAGAATAATTGCCCCCCACCGGATCTGTGACGATTACATACTACTTCTTTCACAAGAATTACCCTGACATTGCAGCGAGATATCGGCGATTAAATAGTTTGTGTCAAAATGAGCAAAGCCTTCGGCTCGACCTAGTCTACAACGGCCTAAATAATGAACCCTCAATGTGAGTGGCCCGATGCTAGAACTGCAGGTATCATTGAACCCACAATAATCGTCCCCAGTTCCTTCATCGAGAAGTTGGGACCTCCGTGTGAGTGGGAATGACCTGTAGAGAAGCCCTGTTTCAAGTAGACAATTGTGACCAACCTGCCGTGGAGGGAGCCTGCATATCCACTAAAGTGTAGTCCCGCGTGCCCGTTCCGTGTTGGTTCTATAAAGCGATAAATACCGTACTCATTGTCAGCATATAATAAGTTATGCCATTCTGGCGTATGCATACATTTTTGAATCGTCCCGATAGGGTAGATGAAGTTCTCTGGGGTTTTCAATATTTTTGCGTGGTTAAGTAATACTATCTGCTCCCCCCCTCCCTTCTCACCAGCTCGGGAAGAACGTGAACCGTGGCGACATAGAGGAAGGTGCCCGCGGAGAAGAGCATCAGAACTCCCGTCGTCGATGTCGAAGACGAAGCTGATGACGGCGAATACTGCAAAGGGATTCATTTAGGCCATTGGAAGTTCAATACAGGAGTACAAGCAACTGTATTCAATCGGCATCTTTGGTAGAGCCTGAATTTTTCTCCGCTAATTTTGACGCGGTCAAATAAAAATATTAGTTGTGCTTTCGTGTGCCTGACACACTGTGCGATAGAGGAGTGAACCCTCTCGTCATAGTCCCGCCTCTTCCACGCATCGTCATGGCGTTCCGCCATGTGTGGAGGGAATGACTCAACCCCTCCACCCACAGTCTCATGGCTACCCACTCACTCAAGCACTCTGCGTCTCCACTTCGGTACACTCTCCCAATACTCCGACAGTTTGGCCCAATATGAAACAGCATTCGAATTGCCTTTCATCAGGTTACTCGGTCTTTTATCTGGTGGCAATGAGTCTTTCGCCGCGTTGTGAAATATCTCGCGGGGCAACGTGGATTGCACAACGTTGCCCTCCCTATGGACGGAGGTATAAGAGTAGCCTTCTCCTCCACAGTCCATCCACCTTCCCTCCGTGGTCTTCTCTCCCGACTGTCGCTGCCCCTCCAGAGGCCAATCAGTCTCGGAGTAGAGGACACCGCACGGCCCCCTCCCCCAGTAGCTGTCCCTTGACTCCACCACCAGCCCTCTCCCCCACTCCGATCAAGAATGCTCGGCCAGTGAGACCCCGGCCCCCTCGGCCGTCCAGTGCTATGACCCTTCCTTCGAGGAGCGACGAGACAAGCAGCAGTACTTCTACTCCCGCAAGACCGCCGCCGTCCTTGTCAATGCCATCCTCGACTACTGTGGATGGGAGAAGGAACGGGTGGAGAAGGAGGTCGTCTGCCTCTGTGCCCCTTCCATTGCTGAGATCTTCCACCACGAACACGACATCGACGTTGCTCTCCTTGACGTCGACACTCGCTTCTCCTACCTCCCCCGATTCCACAACTTCGATCTTCTGTCGCCCGAGAGGCCGACGGAGTGCTCTCCCTTCTCGCTCATCCTCTTCGATCCTCCCTACTTCGGTATTCCCATGGCAGCGATGAGGGCGGCCGTCGACACCATCGCCGCCCCCAAGGCACGACTCATCGTTGGATTCCTTCGCAGGTACCAGCTACATAAATTAAATTTAAAATCTATTTAACTAATTAGCAATATTCCCCTTATTATTTTACGATTAAATGGTAAATAATGAATACATTCGCTTGCAGAGACGAGCATCAGCTCATCCACGACTTCCCTTCTCTCGTTCGCACGAGCGCAGTGGTGGAGTACGACAGAGTGCGCGAGTCCCGCTGGAGCAACTACGCCATCTACTCCAATTGCGATCTGCCTGGTATCCGGAGAGTCAAGCATAAGTGAACTCCCTCGCCATATCTATCGACCCCATTCCTATGTGCATTAGTAATTCGAGCTATAAAGTTAATAAGAGAAATAAATATGTCCATGACAAGGCGATAGAAGTGTTGTGCAATCCGAGGGAGGAGACTCACATTGGCAAGGACGAGGAAAGTCGTCATGGCAGCAATCGGGGCTGAGCACGAAAAGATTAGAAGGTGCTTCCTGAAAGGGGAACCATCGCGTGGCCTCATGGACTAGGACAGCGGATCGATCACCGATCGGGGCGAAATAATAGAGAGACTGACCGGACTCGATTCTTGTCCAGCCCTTCCATGAGGAGGAAAGAGACGAGGCCAAATGCCGACGGTCCCTTGTGCAGCATAATGGCTATGAAGACAATCAGCTGCACGTCGGACTTGTTGATCGTCGACGCGGAACCGAGGGCGATGCCGTCAGCTGGATGCGAACAATTAGATTAGACTTCACCATTTTATTAGCTCAAAATTAATTAAAATAGAAATATTTATTTTATTTTATTCCGTTCTCCCGTTTAACCTGCAGCATGTACGACGAGTCCAACGGTGGCGGAGATACTCATGCGAATGCGACCCGATCGTTCACCTTAATTAGTACTATGTAAAAATGTAAACCAAAGTGAGGAACCTCGATTGATAGTGCTGCTGCCAATTTGATCCACCAGCAGCATGAAAATGAAGCCGCACACCAAAGAGTATCTGAAGGTAAATTTATCAGGGCAAATGGATATTTGCTCATTCGCAAAATATAGAAAATATATTTTCTTAAAATTGTTGCGTTTCTATATTCTTTTTTTCACCAACTGAAAACGACGAGTTCGCACTGCCTTCCTTTCCCTCTCCCACATTACCATTCTGGTGCTAGATCCCCATTGATGTGCGCCAGAAAACGCTCTGTAACTACACGAAGAAGGAGGGGCGAGATATTATATACGTCCATAGTACCGCATTGCTAACCAAAATATTTTAAAGAAAATACAAACCCGATTTGGGCGTGAACATTTCCGTGGGAGTGTCCGTGGTGCTCTGTCGCCTCTCCGTGTGAGTGATCACTCGCATGACCAGTTTCTACAAAAACATTCCCAAAATATAGTTTTGTTACAGCTTATCTTCAACATTTCCTCCTGCACTGTCTACGTGCAAAGTTACCGTGCAAAGTGTATTTTTCGTATGTATAAATAAATAGATTTTCTCACCTGAATCGTGTGAATCGTCGGTGCTCCTTTTCCTTCTCGCAGTCCCGACTCCTTGGTGGTTCTTCCCCTGATCGGCTACCGCAGCATCAGCGTCTCTCTTGGCCAATTTCGCCTCCACTGCATTCGGTGGGGCCAGACTACAAAATATATTTATAGAACTATGTATTTTTTTACCTTGCTATACAAGTGGGATGCTTGACCTGAACAAATCATACCCTTGATTAAGGTTGGCGTCCTTAGGAATGATGCGTGCTGGTTCTCCTGGTGGGGCATCGTGGCCGAGGATGGACTGGGCAGCCACTGCCTCGTGCGGGTGCTCGTCCAGGGGCGCCGAATGCCGGTGAGGGGAGGAGTGCAGCTGTTCTAAGTAAGACTCAGTTATACTTGGACTAAAAAATAAGCAATAATGAACACCGTATATTTTATTTGAAAATATTTTAGAGATTCCGACCGATCTGTGCACTGTAGAGGGCTTCGACGCCCTCGGGGACGATGACGGACAGGGCAGTGCCGACGAGAAGCCCAGCCCCGAAGATCGTCACGAGCCTCAGACGCGACTGCAAATGTTCAATGAATTATTCTGTTTTCATCCGAGAACATCTATTTGAATTAGTCTCAAAGAATGGGTCTGACCTCGGACATGGTGAAGAGGAGGGGAATTTGGCCAGCGAAGTAACTGCCGAAGAACATGGCACACGAGAGGACGAGCAAGAAAGTGACACCGCTGAGGACCTCTTCCATGGCTGTTACCCAAAGCCTGCAGAGTTGACAGGGCGAAGAGGGAAATTGATCATACTGAGAACAGAAGCAAATGGCAGTTGCATGCACGGAGCTCCGTTCTCCGTGGAGAACAGAGTTGATTGAGAAGAAAGAGAAAACAAGGAGCGAGAAACTCGGGGAGCGGGAAGATTGCAATCACTGCAAATTCAACGATATGCAGGAGCAACTGAAAGGGATTCGGGCGTTAGAAGAAGGGACTGTAGAAGAAGGATCAATTGACGGCATAAAAAGAGCTGCGGTAACCGGACGGAACGCCTTTGTCCGACACACCCTGGAAATAACGCTAGATTTGTGGTGTACCGGCTCATAGTGGAGCATACTGTAAGACGAAGTGCTGGCACGTAAACGGAGAAAGTTATATTGTTTGAGAATTTCGTTCTAAATGTTGAAAATAAATGAATTTGATACCGGGAATAAGTTGAGCAGTAAACTTTAATGTGTTTCTGTACAATCTTTATGAGAATTAGTGTATATGCGGGCTAGTTTCAAAAGTATTACTACGCTATTTAGTAGAAATATCTTCGTCCCTTACACTATGTACGGGGGTGTGCCAACACGTCACTTGTAAATGCTTTGTTTTATTTTTATTTATTTTATTATAAATTATCCAATCTATTGAAATTGATCACGGCTTCGTGACACATCTGATGTCCACTCGCAGTGAGTAACTGCTTCCTCTGAATACTACTTGTACAGTTCAGAACATTTCTTCGTACACGTCGGCACTGGGACCAATGCCGTATATTTTATGTTCTCCTGCTTATCGCGTTTTTTTCAGGAGAATGCTAATTCTGCGAAGGGCGTGCCGCCTCCATCCCGCGGTGGCTTCATCCTCATGTTTTGCCTCCACGTCTGCTTCCGTCCCTCTTGCGGAAGAAAGTAAGGTAAAATCTTACTCTTTCCAACTCTCGGGCAATTTTACAGCTAATATTTTTCAATTAAAGAGCATCCATGTAATCTATTCAGTCCGCTGCGAAAGAGCGTCAGCGACCTTCTTCATTCGATATTGATGGAGAAAAAGTTCCGACAGATGAAAGGCATGTTTCCACTTTTCTGTATCATTTATACTTGCATAGTATGGATATGTCTTGCATGTTTAGATGGAACCTCTCTCCGGCAGTAATTCGTTTGATGGAACGACGCCTACTTGGTGAAGAAGGCAATCCTCTATCGCTGCTGAAGCGGAGAATCGTCAACCACATGCATGCAACGTATCGCAAACCAGGTTGAAACGTTTGTTCCTTCTAAATTGTGCATCAAGCGCGAAATTACGGATACAATTCAATATCAACATAAATTAATATTTTCCAGGAGGTCGCTCTCCTCTGTTCGCAGTCTGCGAATCGGAACCCCGAGTGGTAACGACGTGGGACAACTTCGATTCCTTGCTTACTCCCACTGATCACGTCAGTCGGCGACCGAGTGACACCTACTACGTCAGCAATCAGCACTGTCTCAGGTATTTCATTAATCTCTCCAAATTGCTTTTCAGAACAAATATCTTGAATTTCCAGAGCACACACATCAGCTCATCAGCACAAGCTGATGAAGCAGGGTCTGGACAACTTCCTCGTCGTTGGTGATGTGTACAGGAGAGACGAAATCGATTCCAGTCACTATCCCTGCTTTCACCAGGTTATTACGATTTTCCCTATATCACTCAATAATAGTTAAAACCTACACTAACATTGATAGAAAGTTGGAAATAGGTTTGCAGATGGAAGGTGTCCGATTGTACTCGCCTGACGAACTCTTCAATACCAAGGTAATGAATGTTCTCTTCTGAATTAATTGTTTATGCGGAGGCTATCGTTTCTTTTTCATATTCACGGATTGAGGTTGGCGAAGATCTTCCGATCTTCGAAAATCTTCCCGTGGAACGCTCTAAGGAGAAACAGGAGAAACACACTGGAGACGCAGTCAAGGTGTGTGACAGGGATGATTAGCAAGGGCGTGTCGTTTGACTCAAAAGCTACTTATGGGCGTGTTTTGTGACTATCCAGTGCTGCTTATGGGCGTGTTCTTGTTGATAAGGTTTTCAGTGTTCCGTTGGTGCACTACCCACATACATAGATTCTTTTTCTTTAGGCGCTCGAGATTCGCTTGAAATCGACGCTGGAGGATCTCTCAGACGTTCTCTTCGGTGCAGAGTGCGAAAAGCGATGGGTGGATGCATACTTCCCCTTCACACACCCCAGCTACGAACTCGAGGTGCGAAAATCTGACTTCCGTCTCTCATTTCATTTTGACTCTGAAAAGAATAATTGTGCTGTAGGCACGGGGGGTTCGCCCAGGCGAGCTGATGCTCCGCGACTGTGGCTCTATCGACAGAATATCGATTATGTCTGGAGGGCGCTCCGAATTCGTTTTTGCAGCATAACAGCTCTTATTTTGCAACAAATCAAAAAGTTCATGAATCAGGGAGATAGAGAATTTCAAGCTGCACAAGAGGGTATAAACAGTTTTTCTCTCTGATCAAACAGCCGTGTTTGCCGTAGAAGATTCGCGATCGATCTCTGGTCTCTGCGATCCATTTCGCCGGAACTAGAGGAGATTTGGATCGAAATTTAAAAATCGGTTCAATATGTTTTGTGCAGTTTTTCGCGCTCATCAAAACGGTATAGAGCAGCTGGCTACCCGACCAAAGCTCCCGGAGGAGTAGCGTTTTCCGCGGAAGTTTCCAGATAGATAGCGCGTCTTTACTGAGAACACACTGAGAACACATCGGATTGCAACAATGCTATAGCTCATCTTGTGCAGCTTGAAATTCTCTACATCCCTGATACATTCGATTTTGAATTTGGTCTAAAAGAACGTCATTTACGACGAAAAAACGAACGCGTCGTCATTTAATGGCGCCCTAATCGAGAGGGAGGCGAAAACGAGACATGATCGATAGTCTGGAAGCGGCGGAGCGCCCGTGAACCCCCCGTGCTGTAGGTGAAATACGAAGGTCGTTGGCTGGAGGTGCTTGGCTGCGGTATCATGGAGCAAAAGCTGCTGGAGAGCGCAGGAGGTACTACTGGTCTCTGGTAGCATGACAAATATTCTGTTAATTCCAGTGCAGAACAAGGTCGGATGGGCTTTCGGAATAGGCCTTGAGCGAATTGCGATGGTTCTTTACGGAATCCCCGACATTAGGTACGATTCCATTCTTTTGGTAAGTCGCAAGGTTGGCTTTCCAGGCTTTTCTGGTCCCGCGATTCCGGCTTCCTTTCGCAGTTTGAGGGGCTGAAACCCGAAAACGACATCAAGTACAAATGCGTCTCTTCACATCCGCAGGTTCGAATTTCGGTGGTTTACAGTTCACATGCATCTCTCTCTCTCTATTGAGTACTCGGGTGACATTGTTCCTTGTACAGGTTCTCTTCGACATCTCCTTCTGGCTGCCCGATGGAGTGGAATTCGATGACATGCGAGCAGATGTTTGTGATGTCATCAGAAGCAACGGAGGGGAACTTATCGAGCAGGTGCGTCAATGTTCTTGATGCACGAGTGGTCCAATTGATAACATCCAGGTCAAGCTCACTGATGAATTCGTGAACAAGAAGAATGGAAAGAAGAGCCAGACATATCGCATCGTTTATAGATCGCACGAGAAGGCGTTGAGCAAGGAAGAGGTAGGCCTTTTGAATTCCCTAGTTGACCCGGCATGTTGATTACAGGTGAATGTCATTCACAAGAACATCGAGAAGGAACTCGTGGAGAAGTTTGGAATCAGCATTCGATGAGCGCAACCGTATGAATAGTTCCAAATATCTGTTGAAAGCAGCTCCCCCAGGAAGTGTTTACATTGTTGGATGCTAGACTTCGATGCGACTGACGGGGCGTAGTCGTAGTCCCTTAACATCCATGGTTTCTCCTTTCTCGCGCGCCAGCCAAGACAGCAGGTTTCATCTTTCTTCCAGTGTAGCCGGAGTGTCCAAGACTGGCCATTCGTATCCGTTCCCCGATTGCCTTTCCCCATATCCATTTGTACAGGAGTGTCAGAGGACAGTGGGGCATAACTTTCTTCTCTGGCTCTAGCCTTCTTTGAACCCTTCCTGTCTCCTCTCGTCCAGTCGAATTGCCACAGCTCGAGGCCGGTGAGTGTAAAGTATATCTCTCGGAACCCCATGGCTCCTCTGCCGCCTGCGCACTCTCCAATCGCAGTGGTCCCACATTACTTGAACATAGTAGCCACTAGTGTGACATATGCCTTCGATCATATGTCCCCTGTTAATATCGAAATTTGTTTTCTGTTGAGGTCTGGTTTCGCTGATATTGGCCAAGATTTCCAAGATTCTAGTTGTTACTAGTTCGGCAAACATCTTGTTGTTATACTATTGGAGTAACCAAATCTGTTGCAGATCTCATTTGTTATTTTTGTTTTGAATACCATTAGTTGTTGTTCACCTTTCACGATGATGCTTATGAGCAACAAAGCAGTCACTTTAGCTGGCATAAACCATTTCTGAAGTGCATCTTGTTCCATTTTTCTGCCAATGGTTTCTTGCCATGGTGATACATTGCTAGCTGTCTTATTTTTCAGAAACTGCCGTCCGCGAAGAACCCATCTCAATTTGATTATCACCAGTTGAGGATGGCCCCGGTGCGAGAGTGAAGAAGAAGGAACGGACGCTAGAAGAGGAAGGAAGATCAGAGGAGGAATCGCTACGGGGCCAAAGCCACCACCCACTACGACAACGTGAGTTATTTCGAATGCGATGGCTATGATTTTTTCGAGGTCCCATTTCCTACCGGAACTGCAAATGGCAACGTGTCCTTGGCCGTGTTGCGTCGCGATTCGATATTAGTTCTCTCCCATGAATGGGACGGCGCTTGAGAGGGGAACCCTTGCGATCCTTCAGCCCTCATCTCTTCTCCCCCCGCTGTCCGAACAAGTGGTTATCCCATTTCGGCATAGGGCCCGTCCGAGAAGCTTCGTCGCTGTCCGCCACAGGAGTCGATTCTCATTTGGCGCGCATCACTACTCTCCCGTCCCGTTCTTCGAGTGTACTGCGCTTCACGTTGACTTGAACAACGCGGGCCCTGACCAATCGTTATGGTTTGCGATTGCATATTTGTATTGATCGCCTATGCATTATCCACTTTTTGTCATGGATCCTCGAGGAGCGAAGGCCCTCGATGGGCACTCGTGGAGTTCCCCTTTCCCTGCCTCTCTTCCGGTCACCTCATTCTCCCCCCCCCCCTTTCTCGCCTTCGCCGATATGAGATCAAAGTGTGAGATTACCCAGACTCGTACAAGCATCCAGCGCACACTTCGTGCAGTTCGTCATCGCTATAATTAAGACGGAGCTCTCCTCACTGGTTTCATTGTGATTCTTCCGGGTGGTAATTAGTCTCAGGTAGTTACTCGCTCGTCTGACACTCTTTTCCCTACTCCCTGCAATCTTCACGCTGCTGATGGATTTGTAGAAAGCACTTGATTATTTAGTGAGATAGATTCAACATCCTCGTTCTCTCCACCTCGAATCCCATCCCTTCTCTCCTCAAACGGAGAACTATATTTATGGTTGCAGATGAGGAAGTCATCGCGGCAGCGTAGGCAGATCCTTTGCTGCGTGGTGGGAGTGTGGGCAATCGGAGCCATCTACATTGCTCTCTACGGGATGCAGGGATTCTCATCGGCCTCCTCCAAAGAGGTACGTCTTCACCTCACTTTTATGGATAGAATGGTCATGTTACAGGTGCAACTGCTGAAGGACCTCGAGGGCGGAGTTGGTGGCCGGGCTGCGAGAGCACAGGTACAGGATACAGCGAGGAGATGGGGAGAAGACGCCAACGTGGCTGCCCAGTTGGTTCCTGTCCCCATCCATCCACTGAATGAGGACCATCAGCGAGCATGAGAATGGCCTTCCCGCCAATACGATTCGACACGAGCCCAGTCCAGGAACGATTCCTTATCAACAATTCGATCATGCAGCCTACCTGGCCAAGGGGCAGCTCAAGGTCGGTCCATTCAGTTAGGAAAGTATTGTTGGTATGTGGATGAGGAAATATTTTTTCGCTGCAGCCGAACGAGGATCCGTACATGGCGAATAAGTTCAATCTGCGCGCTGCCAACGAAGCCGACATCTTCAGAAATGTGCGCAGCTATCTTATTAGCATAATTGTCTCACTTTGCATTTTGAAGTGAATGGAGATTCACATGTAATTTTTTTTCGAATTTCAGATCCCTGATAGCCGTGAATTGGTGTGCAAGAGCGTGTCATTCCCTCCAGTCTCCGAGATACCCGCCACTTCTGTCATCATCACTTTCCACAATGAAGCCAGGTTTCATTTCTTCATTCAGTCAGCGAGCAATCAACGTGTTCAGAGTGACTCTCCTCCGCACGGTGTTCTCGGTGTTGATGCGATCGCCCCCGGGCCTCATCAAGGAGATCATCCTCGTCGACGACTTCTCCGCTGATGGCGAGACGACCACATGGACTATCGCTATTCGAGTATTGCAGAGTCTATCGGCAGGGAAATCGCGTCTGTCGAGAAGGTCATCGTGCTCAAGAACACCAAACGAGAAGGTAACTAAGAGATTCCTCGTTTATCACGTTAGAAATTCTAATCCCTCCACAATGATGTATTTGTAGGGTTGATCCGTTCCCGCGTGAAGGGCGCAGGAATCGCAACCGCGCCCATCCTCACCTTCCTCGACTCCCACGTCGAATGCAACGAAGCGTGGCTCGAACCACTCTTGGCAAGGGTCAAGGAGAATCCGAAGGCAGTCGTTGCCCCCATCATCGATGTCATCTCCATGGACAACTTCAAGTACGTCGCGGCCAGCGCCGATCTGAGAGGAGGTGAGGATAACGTGTTCCAAATTTCCATTACTTGGACCATTTTAGGTAGTGAATAAATACAAAATGTTTTTTTTGTCTATTGACTGACTTTTCGATAAAACGCAGTCGTAGAGACTTTTCTCGTTTTGGAGCTGAAGTGAGAGAACACCCTACGGGAGCCGCCTAGTTTTGAGTTCTAATGGCATTTATTCACTGTTTGAAGGCTTCAACTGGAACCTCGTATTCACATGGGAATATCTCACGGGCGACCTGAGGAAGCAGCGACACCTCAATCCGACTGCGCCCATCAAGTACTGCTATTACCATACCTACAGGGAGTAACGACTATTTTGAAGGACTCCAACCATGGCGGGCGGACTGTTCGTTATCTCGAAGGCGTGGTTCGAGGAATTGGGGACGTACGACATGGACATGGACGTGTGGGGAGGGGAGAATCTAGGTGAGTGGAGAGAGGGACGGGGCTGTCCAACGGTGGCCCCCTACAGAGATGTCGTTCCGTGTGTGGCAGTGCGGGGGCGACCTCGAAATCATTCCCTGCTCCCGCGTCGGTCACGTCTTCCGCAAGCAGCACCCGTACACTTTCCCCGGTGGCAGCGGCAACGTCTTCCAGAAGTGAGTCACTCTGTCCACTTCCTCCCTATCCCTCACTTCAGGAATACCCGCAGAGCATCCGAGGTCTGGTTGGACGACTACAAGGCCATATACCTCAAGAATGTTCCGTCGGCACGATTCGTCAAGTTTGGCGAGTGGGTTCATGGCTGTCGACATTGACACGAAGACGTGGTTGCAGTATCACGGAGCGTCTCGCCCTTAGAGAGCGCCTTCAGTGCAAGCCATTCGACTGGTACCTCAAGAACATCTATCCTGAACTCAAGTAAACTATTCCGCTTATTGTAAAACTGATGCTCTCTTCAGGGTGCCGTCGCGGGACAAGGGGACCATGTACTTCGTGAAGATGTCCGGTTTATGCGTGGATGCCATGGGGCGAGGCGAGGGGGAATCACCCGCCGTCTTCGCCTGCCACGGAACGGGAGGCAACCAGGTATGCCCGAGGAGGGAGCAAAGCTGTAAAAACGATAGATTACACTACGAGGATACAAAAACTCGATCTCAAGAGCGTGCTATTTAGTTTGAGATGAAACTGCTGTATATCCAATATATTTGTCATTAGAGTAAAGACAAATACCTGAAATTGCACTTATTACAATAGGCATTGTTGTCTCTTTGTCATGGATTACCGGGATCTTGGCAGGAGTGGGCATACGACGTGGACAACGGACGACTGACATCTACCGTCTCAAAGCTATGCCTCTCCCTCGCTGAGGGCACACCCAAGATGATCAACTGCACCAAGGTCAGTTGAAACTACTTCGTCTTTTGGAGAGGACGCGTAGACATCTGCACATTTAGGTTCGCGATGGGATTTACATCCACGAGCAGCTGGGATGGATAAAACATTCGGGGCTTTGCCTCACCAAGGTTTGTTTTTCTTCTTCTCTACAATCATTCTGGAGCTCGTGTTGTGTATGATGAAGGATGACTTGCAGACTGTTCGCCCGGGCACAGCGGGGTCCCTCCTCCCGGACGACAACCCCCTTGAAGGAATGCCGTGCGATGCTAAAGACGCACGTCAGAAATGGGTATTTGAGAAATCGCCCGGATTCCAGTAGATCCACTCCCCACCTTAGGAGACTTGAGCATTTTAATAATCGCCATCAGTTGAGATACGAGCATTTTCCTCGGATGATTCAATTTTGTTGATTTCATTTTTTTAAGCAAAACGTGTGGATCTAATAAGAGTGCCGTGTGATTAGGAGATTTTAGTTTTAACAGATACATCTACGGATTTGTATGAGTATTTATTCTGGTCAATGATGCCATGATGGTGCTTTACTTCCCCTCGGAACACGACACTTTGCATTCATCATCACTCGTGCAATTGCCCCCAACTTTTCATCCATTACACACATTTTCATTGCCTTCAGTCTACATACCACTGCTCCCCCCACAACTACGCATGTATGTACCCCTAATTTTCTAGGTAGTTGTCACTTTGTACATTATAGCAATGGTATTCAACCCAGTTAGACATACCTCTCACATTGCTCATTCAGTATTGCTTCACGTCAGTCAGAGTGCTACACATTGAATTGGTCCGCTAATTTAATGCCTTTCCATTGCCAGTTCTGTGCCCAATTCTCCCGATCCAGTCAACACTCGACTACATGTATCTCATGCAACCATAGAGTACGCCATCTTTGCCATGCAAATTCGTATTTGACACCTTTGCACTCTTTCTATTTTCTTTGTCTTGACTTGCCGTGAGATTAGCGACGCCATTTCGTGCCCATCCATCACTTCGGTTATTCCTCGGTATAAACAATGTCAATTACAAATTACTCCCGTAATATTTGTCACTCGGTTTGCGATCCGGTCAGCGTATCTGATTGCGGCTCTTCAGAAGTCAAATAACTCGCACTTCAGGGTACAACTAATAACGATGCGTACCGTTGCCCTCCTACTCCTCACGTGGGCGTCCCTCTCGTCCGCTCTATACTTCCACATCGCGGAAACGGAGAAGAAGTGCTTCATCGAGGAGATTCCCGATGAGACCATGGTGGGCGGCGGACTGGTCAGCAAGAATTAACATTTATCTTACAGGTAATCGGTAACTACAAGGTGCAGCTTTTCGACCCCAATACGAATGCGTATGGGGACTACCCTTCCATCGGAATGCACGTCGAGGTCAAGGACCCTGAGGACAAGGTACTGTAGTCTTGATTGGTATAATTCCCTGACTCGAAATCGAGTTACAAGGGAAATTCAGGTTATTCTGTCGAAGCTCTACACGTCGGAGGGACGTTTCACGTTCACCTCTCACACTCCCGGAGAGCACACCATCTGCCTCTACTCCAACAGGTCCCATTTACCGTCATAACGTTCATTACCTCGACTGCAGCTCTTCGTGGTTCTCTGGCGCCCAGCTCCGCGTCCACCTCGACATTCAGGCAGGAGAGCACACTCAGGACTATGTCCAGGTATGAAATCCCTTCATATCCTTCTTATTCCTTTGCTGCAGATCGCCCAGAAGGACAAGCTCAATGAGCTCCAGCTTCGAATTCGCCAGCTTCTTGATCAGGTAGGCACTCGTTGATATTATGAACCCAAGCTGCTATCTATTCAACTTTGTATACGTTAGCATTAAATGCTTGCAGGTTGACCAGATCCAGAAGGAGCAGAACTATCAGCGATATCGCGAGGAACGATTCAGGCAGACGAGTGAATCCACGAACCAGCGAGTGCTCTGGTTTGTGCCACTTCGTTCTGTCTTCTCTGCATTTAGAGGTGAAAATTAATGTATGTTCAGGTGGTCGATCGGCCAGACCCTCGTTCTCGTGTGCACGGGCGCATGGCAAATGCGCCACCTCAAGGGATTCTTCGAGGCCAAGAAGCTTGTCTAAATGTACGGATCTTCTTACCAAGAAAACCTCCATCGCCACTCGTCAACACGGCCACACTGAGCCCATTCTTTTCCTTTTCGCTACCTCTTCTGATGTAGCACCGGGATCTGTTGTAGTCTTCTCATTTATGAATAATTACTCGAGGTAGGTTTTGCTAATAATGATGAGTATAATTTCATTCCGCGTTCGGATTCAGCTAAGAGGCCTTATTTATAATGTATTTATTGCCCGTTTCTGGGCTCATTTTCAGCATGTCCAAATGAAACATACACACGAATGTGATCGGTATTTTTGTATTTGTAGCATCTTTTCGGCACTACATTATAAGCGAGCAATATAGATAGTTTTAGCATCGGTTGCCGTTCTTTTACTGTTGTTATGCCGTGAAACTCAGCGCATTCATGGGTTGGAGACAATAAAGAAAATACAGTTTCTATTACCTGCACAACAGCATGTGGTGAATCGACGACCATCATAATACCATCTTATTATTTGCAATCAAACTTTGATTATCAAAGAAAGATTATATTTACGCTAATTTATGACATTTTCTCCTTCTTTTCAGGGGCTTCGTGGGGATGTCGGGGGGCGTGGTGCTGCGCCGAATTTTGGAAAGTTTCAATAACCGATGGACCCTCGGATTCTCCAGCTTCGGTGTCCTTTACTATGGATACACTACATGGGAGTAAGTCTATTTCCACACATAGCTAACGAACGGAAAGATGTCTGTAGTACATAACACGCATTCCGTGTAAAAGTGAGCTTCGCCCGGCACAGTCCCACCGAATGAAGGACTGGGGCGGTCCCATATAATACCTGTTGGTCCCCTTTGAGAGTCATGAAGATCGGTACAGAGATTTTGGGCCCAGCTCTAATCGTTAGGAAATTATGAATTATGGAAAGTTGGCAAAAAATCACTTTTTTGGGATTTTTTTCCTGATTAAAGCAGTGATCCACTCCCAGTGCCCTTTTGGAAATTAAATACTAGTAGTACCAAGATATTTTTGCGCCATAACAGTTTTGGGTATTTGATGTCTATGGTGTTGAAAATCTCATAAATGTCGAAAAATGCAATCTTAAATTTTCAGTTTTCAAGCTCTAGTGAAAAAACTTTGGCTCGTGCCAAGTCTAGAAAATAGATCAAAAAATTCTCCATTTAAAGGCGGTCATTTTCCATCCTTAAACAACTTTTTAAAAGGTGGGGAGCATGTCGAAAAAAATAGACAAACACGCCCAACTTCAGTCGATTTCGGCAAATATACGTTTTCACACGTTGAAAATATTTTTAAAATTTCGAGCATGTCCGGTTACCTATAATCGCGTTTCACTCGATTTTTCATCTCCATGTATTTGGTCAGGCCGATATTCCTAATAAATGAGCGGAGACGGCGCGCCAACTTCCAAGAGACGTAACAAGCCGAACAGGCCCCGTGGCAATCTCATATTGAATAAATCGTAACGCAGGGGGGTATTCTAGAAGTCTTGAGAAAATGGACTTTATCAAACCGTTTTGTCCATGTCAACGAATGGAGTAAAAACGCCACTTGTTGCTGTAAATTTCGATCTTTTAAATGGCGTCACATCCGATGGGGACCTTTTCGAGTGGAAACGAAATATGCAAAATTTTAGTTTTAGTCTATCCTAATCAGCTCACATGTTCAAAGTTTCTAACGTTTCACAAAAATTCCTGCCGATTTTCACCAAAGGGGGACCCCATGGATTTTTTTCAACCCATGATACGTATCATGGTCCAAAATGTGCAAAAATGAAAATGTTCGAAAACGTCTTCAAACACGTTTTAATGACCATGCGAACATTCCTTAGTCGATTTCACGATAATTTTTTCGCACATTTGGACCATGATACCCGTATCATGGGTTGAAAAAAATCCATGGGGTCCCCCCTTTGTGAAAATCGGCAGGAATTTTTGTGAAACGTTAGAACTTTGAACATGTGGGCTGATTAGGGTAGACTAAAAGTCAAATTTTGCATTTTTCGTTTCCACTCGAAAAGGTCCCCATCGTATGTGACGCCATTTAAAAGATCGAAATTTACAGCAACAAGTGGCGTTTTTACTCCATTCGTTGACATGAACAAAACGGTTTGATAAAGTTCATTTTCTCAAGATTTCTAGAATACCCCCCTGCGTTACGATTTATTCAATATGAGATTGCCACGGGGCCTGTTGTTACGTCTCTTGGAAGTTGGCGCGCCGTCTCCGCTCATTTATTAGGAATATCGGCCTGACCAAATACAAGGAGATGAAAAATCGAGTGAAACGCGATTATATGTAACCGGACATGCTCGAAATTTTAAAAATATTTTCAACATGTAAAAACGTATATTTGCCGAAATCGACTGAAGTTGGGTGTGTTTGTCTATTTTTTTCGACATGCTCCCCACCTTTTAAAAAATGTTTCAGGACGGAAAATGACCGCCTTTGAATGGAGAATTTTTTGATCTAATTTCTAGACTTGGCACGAGCCAAAGTTTTTTCACTAGAGCACGAAAACTGAAAATTTAAGATTGCATTTTTAGACATTTATGAGATTTTCAACACCATAGACATCAAATACCCAAAAAAGTTATGGTGCAAAAATATCTTGGTACTACTAATATGCAATTGCCAAAAGGGCACTGGGAGTGGATCACTGCTTTAATCAGGAAAAAAATCCAAAAAAAGTGATTTTTTGTCAACTTTCCGTATTCATAATTTCCTAACGATTAGCGCTGGGCCCAAAATCTCTGTACCGATCTTCATGACTCTCAAAGGGGACCAAGAGGTATTATATGGGACCGCCCCAGTCCTTCATTCGGTGGGGCTGTGCCGGACGAAGCTCGCTTTGCTCGCTTTTTACACAGAATGCGTGATAATTCAAGATGTATGATAACAAGCGCGTTGTATTTATACTGTTACCGTAGATACTGTATCCCATTTTTTTCTTCGTTATGCCAGCTTAGAATTGTTTGATTTTGAGTGTTAGTCCATTTTGTATTCTTTCTCTTGTAAATATTTGGGTTCGCAACAATTACATCACATGAGTATGCTCACTCTGCTTTCAGATTTTCCCCTCTAATACTGGAGGGGATAACACTTGACTTTCTCATTAGAGATTCAATCAATGAGACTCCTGCCTCACCGTCTCGATGATGGAGACGGAATGACCTACGTAGGTGATTCCGTCTGAAATCACCTGACTGAAATGACCTGAGTAGGTGATTTTGGTTTAGGTCACCGAGAAGAAATGACCTGATCAGGTGATTCTAGTCTCGGTAACCTAGACGGAAGGTGATTGCTGATCGAATGATCGACGTAGGTCATTCTGCCTAGGTGATCTTTCATTCCAGACAAAATAGGTGATTTTGACGAAATGACCTATGATCGAGACCTGATCTGCCAACACTAGTTTCGAATTAGCCTGCAAATAAATCCTTCAATAACAATGGTGTCGCACCACAGAACTAAAAAACGTGTGTCCGTTAGTCATCCGTTGTATCTTTCTGGAGAAAAGACGGTGATCCACGGCTGTAGATAAAAAGTTAATCTACATTAATTCACGGAATCGGTCCTCAAGAGCTGGGGCCTTGACTGAAAGACCTCGGGTGCCGAAGCAACTTCTATGTACCTTCAGCCCGCGACCGGGGAATAGAATTCCTAATCTACGGATGCAGATAAAAGTGTCGAATGAATTATCACGAGCTAGAGTGGAATATAAAAGAACCGAAAGTGTCAAGACACTTGTAAAATGAAATGTGCAATAAGCTCCGACGCCTCACAACGACGTGGAAAATTGACGAGGAACACCACTTTATTAGATGGATCCTTTTTTGTGGGCTTCGCCGGCCGTGAGCACGGTCGCGCGTCCTTCGTTACACTTGCACAGGTCGATTTTGAGAGTCGTGGTCTTGGGAATGGTTCCGTTCATGGGATAATGAGCTCTATCGCACGATTTCGAGACTTCCTCCAGCCAGAACATTGGTTTCGGATTAGCCTGCAAATAAATTCTTCAATTCAGCAAAGTCAAAGGTAAACCCTAACTTTGCTTATAGACCGAAAATTCTATTTACAAAAATATTAGCTACTTATTAGTTTAGTTTACTCCGATTGGTGTTAAAAGGTTTATTCTTCGAAACATGCCACTCAATACCTCATACGTCGCAGCCTTCAGAGAGAAAGTTCCATCGAAGTTGGTGTATGCTGATGCCAGAACAATATCTCCAGCGTCTTCAAGCAAGTAGACATTTTTCGCGCTCAGAGAAATATCATTGCAATAGAGGTGGCCCGTCGCTTCGACTGAAATTAATCTTTTAGGAGCATTCCAGGAATAATGGTCGAAATTATTTTAAAATCCAAACTTACAGCGATGATAGTTCTTCTCCTGAACATTGTTCATGAGGTAAGACAGATCAGTGAAGAATGGCTCCTTTAGCGTTAAGTCGCAGTTGCAAACGTCTATTTGAAGATCAGTGGCATTGATCCAGTTCCTTTGAATTACGTATTTTCCCTTGCACGACTTAGAGGTTTCGCCCATCGAGATATAGGAATGGTCCTGTAATAGAATCTTTTTAGCTCAACACGACCAATCTAAAATGGATTTCAAAAAGTCGAATGTAATACGATGTAAATACAAAGTCCATATATCGACTCCAGAAACAACAAATGAAACAATTCAGGTACGATCTGCTGTGAAATTGAAGAACCTACACCATCACCATGAGCTGTTGTATTGAGGGTGAAAGATCCGTTGATGTTGGTGAACGCCGAATCCAAGAGCTCATCAGAGCCTCTGTCATTGAATTTCCACAGCTGAACAGTCTTCGTGCTCAGAGGCACATCCTTGCAGTAGAGACGGCCCGAAACTTTGGCTGAAATACAATCCTTACTCCGAGACCATGAGAGAAATCAGGGTAAAAGAAACTGAGAAGCCAAACTTACTGTGATGGGCATTTTCCACGAGGGAAGCAAGAGCTGCGCAGAAAAGGAGAACCTTCCAGATCATCGAGACGAGATTCTGAACTTCTAAAATATGCTCGAGTTACATTTGTATTGTACCTCAAATTAGGGTAATTAAACCAATATAACAATGTGAACAATGAAAACGAGAATATGGAGTGGAAGGAAGGGCGGCCATATTTATAGTGCCTTTTGTTGTGGTAGAAGCGGGGAGAAGAATCTGTACGGATGTTTAGACGGGCAAAGCGGGCGAAAAAGGCTATGACGGGAAAGGCGAATCGACGACATGCCTTTAGGCACAAAAAGACTTGTGCCCGTTAGCAGACAGTTCTGTTTGTATCTTCGTGTAGAAAAGGTATTTATGGCTGAAATTTGGCATGCTAATTGATCTTGGATTCCAACCGAAGTAAGGAAAAAATCAGCCATCGATTCCATCATAGCGCTGAGATACGGGAGTATGAATTTTCGCTAGCGGATCGGGAAATTGGAAGATCTGTGGTGCGGCACAATCTGAAGCTCGGTATCGCGCTAGAAGTCTTTTGAATATAGTTTTACTAGGGGTGCCCCCCGCCTTCGGCGGGGGCACCCCCAGGTGTTTTAGAGCATTTTCCGCAAAAATGACAAATCT
>JACMIG010001195.1:6935-22188 GCA_014805385.1 Levipalatum texanum
TGTCAGAAATGTGCAGAAGCTTCTGGAATTAGCCCCACCTCGATTTGCACAGTAAAGTCGGGGTGTGCGAATGGGATGCCCCCTTTTATCGCGTTTAATGCCTGGTTTACAGTGATTTACGAATTTCTGACACACTCTAGGTCGATGCAGAATTTAATTTCCTACAAAATGACCCCATTGATCGACTTATTTGGTTCAGTATTAGCGATGATTTTTGAATGGAACCACTTTTTCGCGATTTGATGTCCAGTCCAAAGTGGGCGGAGCTTGTGGCCCCTAGGTATGCTGACTTCTCATGTACTTCTCTTGACTGGGTCGTATCAGGAGTACCGTAAGCACTCGAAGCTGCTGGCATACGACTGGACGAAGCCAGGAGACTCGGACGTCGTGGCCGAGGACATCGAGAGGATGGACTTGGACTTTTTCGAGTGGCACTCGGGAGAAGTCCTCGAGACGTGGGAGTCGCTCACGAATGAAATGGAATGGGCGGAGGTCCGAGAGAAGTGAGAAAGATGCCCTCATTTCGGTGATATTCTAATCATGCAGGGTGACCATGAAGAATGACGCTCGTCTTTTGGCATTCGGAGGCACCGATGAACACGAGGTCAGCTAGAAAAAGAGGTGTCGGCTATGGGCTAGAAATAGATACGTATTTTCTTTCTCAGAAAGTGGACAATATTCAGCTTTCCATAATCATGGTTGTAGGTTATTCTTTTCACTTTATGAGAAATACCAGCAAATGTTGAGAATTACCCGCCACATTTTCGTTGCTACCAAAAAACCTGAACACATGTTAGGTGGGAGAGCTGTACATCAACCCCCGCGACGCCGGTCACTTCCTCCACGTCATGCGCAAAGAGGTAATGAACAGTCTCACGAATTACCACGGTCAATGTCTGCATTATATTTTGGAGTATCGTGTATAATCTTGGAACTAAGACGGTGGTTACACTCGTTGCTTAGGTGTTGAAGTCTCCGTACGGCTACGGCTTCAACAGGCATCTCGGAGATGAGCAGAAGGGAATGTCCAATTGGAGGACCGACCACTACATGCCCGAGCCATGGTAGGTCCATCCAATGCTCTGCACAGCCAATCATGTATCGTTGATGCCGCGCTCAATTTCGTCAAGTATATTTGAGTCCATAATATCGATGAGAATGGGTTGACTGTGTAGTCATGCGATGATGACATTATTGTAATGTGCACACTTTGCAGGTATGACTACTGGTTCAAGGAGCAGTACTACGACTACATCGACTCCATGGTGGGTTGTCAACTTCTTTCATTCGTTTCATCTCGCTTCAATCAATTTATCTTATTGAGGTCTTGTCAAAGGATCGTAAATTGAAATATATTGTCTCATTTCAGGAGACTTCGCTGGACCCGGATTCGGATTCGTACGACCCCGACTACGTCCACCATCACCACTGAGGGGGAACGACGACCTCGACGTGTAGGGGATACCGTAACCCGATTCCCTTCCCTGTCGCCTTGTCTTCCAACTTCAGCAGATCCATCCACGAGTCGCCGTCTCATTCATGTGTGTAGATTGTTTACCCAGAGTTAGTTCCGAATCGAGCAGTGTATAAAAAGTGCCTTTATCGAGTTTTCTGCCGACTCAACTCGTTCTCCCAACGAGAGATTCTATCTACAGCTCTGTGCATGACACTTCGTGCTCCTATCAGAATATCTGACTTCATCCACTTCAGAGAACTTTAGATGCCCCTAAGTCCAAGGCGTTCACTATGTCTCACGGGACTAATGTATTACGAGGAGTATTGATCAAACATGTGAGAGAGTGACCGTGAAATGTGGAGGGGCGATGAGAAACGAGAAAATGGCGAGGGAGCACTGGTGAGGAGAGAAGAGATCGGGAGGGGTGAGAGGAGGGGGTTCCCCGTTGGAGACAAGGGCGGCCAAGGACACGGAGAGAGTGCACTGAATGGAGAGACGCTCTCTTCTGGTGGTGGCGCCAGCGAGACATCACAGGGAGAGGAGAGGGCAGAGACAGTGGGGGCTGGGAGAGAGTGGAGGGAGGGGAGAGGGTGGCGATGGGGGCTGCATTGCGACGAAAGAGGAGATTGCTAGTGAGGAGGGAGGAGAGGGCCTCTGGCTCCTCCGAGTAGTTGTATCTGTCTTCTAGATAGCAGCCAATTCATTGCCCTTTATCATCTCCTCGAACCCCTCTTTGACCTCGATGGCGGCCATGTGACAATTGGAACTGGAAGTGGGCCTTGTTATGACAGGCCTCTCCTCCTCCTCCCATACTCGTCACGATGGAAAGGGCACTCGTTGGCCATGGGAGTGGTGGCCACAACACCCTCTCCTCCTCCTCCTCCTCTCCCACCTTGGCCATGGCTATCTTTAGCGTATCTCTGAGATAGTCTCAGCCGATCTCCCTCCGTCCTCCAGTTGAGTGATCTCTCCTTTTCTGTTCCATGTCCCTCTCTTCCGTTTCCATTTCCATCTCCCCCTCGTAATCATGTGATGGATTGTCGCCAAGCCGCGAACTGGAAAGGTGCCCATAAAACTGTCTGCGCTCCCTCCTCCTCCCGTTGTCCCTCGGAGAAGAGAGAAGAGAAGGGCCAGCGAGAGGTCACCTGATAGGTCGGAGGCCAGTGCATCAGTTAAATAGAGGCAGATTGAGCTCCCGTCTGTCGGCGGGAGTTCTCATCCTCCCCCCTTCTCGTCCTCCCAAACACGTTTACCCCATTCTGACTTCTTGTGCGAGATGTTATTCGCTGCCCGCACCTTGGACGCCTGAACGCAATCCACAATACGAACTAATTATTTTCATTCTCCCTCGGATTACGGTAGTCTGCAATTGCAGGACCCGGTGCTGCTCCTCGTGAATGCACGCCGGCCTCGAACTGCTAGTTCGTCTACCCACCAAGTGCACCAACAGCGAAGACTACCGTGAAGGAGGAGAGGATGGACCCCACTAGACAAGCACCCGCAGGAGGAGCCACCCATAACCAGTACTACCTTCAGAACACCATCGACAAGGTAACCAGCATTTAGTAATTAATTTATTATTATGTAATTAATTTGAAATCAATAAAATGTGCCCTGCAGATGGTGAGTGCTAACGTGGCAGCTGCGGCAGCAGCAGCTGGAGTACCCATTCGCCCCGTGGGAGTGGCCGCCCCTTCGGCTGCCCTCGTCGGTGTTTCCCCCGCCCTCGCCGCCCACGGCCAACTCACCAGCGACAATGCCTTACAGCACGCAGCTGCCGTCGTACAACAGCATGTCAGTTCGCCATTTCGAGATTCAACCCAGGAACACCTCTAGTTCTTGCGACAGCTTTTCGAGCATGTGGAATGGTGGTCTATTGCCATGGAGTCTACTTCACTCTCGCCTCGGGTCGTCTTGATCTAAAGATTGTGCAACGCTTTGGTGGCCTATTTACGAGACATGGTCATCTTCCATATAATCGTGTCTAATGGCATCACCCCACGTGTCTGTCTGGGCATTCTGCTATCAGCTCATCCGGGTAGAAGACTGAAGCTTAGAGCTTGGTTGCCTGCTGTCCTTGACATTCCACAGGCATGTACTTTCGATTTGAATTGGTCTGTGATGCCTAATAGTTATGTCCTTCAGATACGAAAAAGATAAGAAAAGGCTCACACAGCCAGAGACTTTTTCCACAATGCTTCCTACCTAATCACTTGATCTCGCTGAACTCTTGAGCTGGAGTGAACGCTCTGCGCTTTCTCAAATTGTGACGCGAGCGCTTCATGAATTCTCTGCTCTCACGAGGAGAGTGGATAGCGAGAATATAGCTACATTTCCAATCTCCTTACCCCTTGGCCACATTTAGAGGCAATCTTTTTAGAGCAGATTGGTAATATCTCTCACGAACCGCTGCCATTTATTAACGGGAAAAAAGGATTCGCTATCCAATTTCGCCGACCTATATTTATGGACGGCATTCCAATCTCGGATGGAGGGTAGATTCTGACGAGGGGATCGATATGGTTGATAGAGAAACATTCCAGCAGCAACAACAGCAGCTCCTGGCAGTGATGAAGCAGCAACAAGCCCAGCAACAGGCACAACAACAAGCACAGCAGGCGGCCGTCGCTGCTGCCGCTGTAGGACAGCAGGTATATTAACAAAATGCTATTCTCGGTTGCCATATGTCCCATGATTTGCGGCAGTTGACGTAATGTTGGGAAAATGTTGTATTTTGAGTCGTAGAGATATGACCTGGATAGCGCGCAATCTTTGAGTTCTTTTCTCTGATCATCCCATGTTTGCAGCAATTCGTGGCGGTGTCTCAGCAGGCGCTGGCGATTGCCCAGATGCAGCAGCAGCAGGCGGCCCTCGCCGCCCACGTCGCTGCCACCAGCGGAGCCGCCCAGCCACTCCCCATGGGGCAGCCACTGCAGAGCTACGACCCCACTGGTTAGATACTCTACCACCTACAAATCGATATGAATTTTTTTTTCCATGACAATGTGTTTTTTTCAACATTTTGCATTACTGGCGATAAGGGATCAGCAATTCATAAATGGAATGAAATGAAATTATACGTGGGGACGCGATTCACCTGGTTTGATGTCGCGTGCTTTCAGCTCTGACGGAGATGGCTCACAGCGAATACCAACGGGGCGACTACGCCAATGCGGAGAAGCACTGTCTCTACATCCACCAGACAGACCCGAAGAATGTCTCCGTCCTTCTCCTCCTGTCGAGCATCCACTTCCAGCAAAAGGTATCCTACCGATTCCTGTTCCATTTCTCCTCCTAATCTTTGTACTAACCAGTACAAATCCTGTACTTCGTCACCTCCTTCCATTCAGAACCTGGAGCAGTCCCACAAGTACTCGGCTCTCGCCATCAAGTGCAATCCGACGTGCGCTGAGGCCTATTCCAATCTCGGGAACGTCTTCAAGGAGCGCGGCCAGCTCCACGATGCCCTCGACAACTACAAACACGCTGTCAGTTTCGGATTCTCACCTGGAAAACCTGAGGTTACTGTAGGTTCGCCTGAAGCCGGACTTCATCGACGGATACATCAACCTGGCGGCGGCACTCGTGGCAGTGGGCGATCTCGATCAGGCAGTGTCGGCGTACCTCAATGCACTGCAATACAATCCGGTAAGCGTGGAATTATCTTTTTGATCGGCTAACCACCATAAGCGGAGATCCATTAAATTGGTTTAATTTTTTGTAAATCTTGTCTCGTGTCAGGATCTCTACTGTGTTCGCTCGGATCTGGGGAATCTTCTGAAGGCGATGGGACGATTGGAAGATGCCAAGGTGAGGACCGGCCAGGGGGAAAGAGAAGGGGGAGGAGAGAGACGCAGAAGGGAGAGAGGAGAGAGGAGGGAGGGAAGGACAGGGGGGAACACAGGGAATAGGAACTCCATGGGGGCATCTTTTGCAGCCTCATTGTTCTAGAAATATATAAAAACAATTGCCGAATTTCGAACGCATTTCTCCTCTTTCCGCTTATCTACTTGTTATTTTTCCGTTTCGCGAGCTGGGAACAATGCTGAAAGTTTGTCATTCTTGACTTCTCTTTTCAAAAGCAAAACCGTCAATTCTGAATAAAAAAAATCAGCCTTGTTCCCTTGTGAGCCATTCGGCATTGTATTGCGACCATTTAGCATTCCGTCTTGGGTTCTCATCGGGATACTGTTGACCTATTCCACTTTTCGATCGATGTCAACATTGTCCTGACGGGTTCCCGGAGATGTGGTTGGAGTAACAAAGGGAGAAGCAGTTCGTTTTTATTATGGGCTCCAACCCTGCTCCCATTTCATAGCGCGAAGCTCCAAGCGTACACGAATCTATCCGCTCGCATTGTATATTTGTGGAGGAGTGGACAACGGGAAACAGAGAAACAGGCAAACCATAGATCCGAACGTTGTTTTCGGTTCTCTCTCCGATAACGATGCAAATGTTTTGGATCTGACGCCACGTCAGTGCATCTCTGCGTCTGTTTCTCTCCCATGTTGTCCACTCGCCCATCGCGGCCGAAGGGACACGGCTCCGATAGGGGAAAGGGACACGTGGCATGGAGGCTATTTATAATATATTCCCTACCATCCCCCTCCTTTCCCCGATTCGGAGCCGTCGCCATTCGGAAATTGAACACGAGAAGGCACAATGAAGTGATTGCATTCCGGAAAATGCCATAAATAACAAAACGACGATGCAATCAATCCTTGTGGCTTCTCCACGGAGAATTACCGTATGACAGACGATAAGGATTTACGATTCGAGACCAATTATTACAGTACATCGTTGAGTAGTACGGTAATTGCCCGTGAAGGTGCGTGTACGACTTGCTGCTATCCGCCGGAAGGCAAAGTGATCGACAGGCGATTCCGCGTGGTGCCCACGTATATTTTCCAAATTGTCCATCGGTGCAAGGGTGTAAACCCTGAATTAGTCCTGGAATTCGATGATCCCCATGCACCGATGATATATCTGATGACTCGTTCTGCTCTCGCCTCTCCATTTCCTCGTTGTCACTATGGTTGCTCTCTTATGGCAGGTGGCAGTCGGGCGGAGTATCGGCGGGAAGTGGCCAGAGCGGAGTGATGGAGGCCCCATCGGGTAAGCCCATGCATGCACTCACCACTCATTGTCATTCACTTATTCACACTGTCGCCAATGCACTCATTGACTTCGTCGCGCGCCCATTTATTCATCTCGTCGTACTCCTCATTTTTTCGCGTGCATTTTCAACACGCTCCTTAAAACGTTTTGTTTTTCTCCGGGACATTTTTTTCCGACAGGATGCTTCCACTGTAGGCTTGGACATTGTTGACTTCTCCTGTAGAATGAGTGACTCTAGCTTGGATTGTACTGACGAAGAGTTAAATTGGGAACGGATTCATTTTCGAAACTAGAGCCATGATAATAGGGATTTTTCCTTTATCGATTAACACCCTCAGCCTTTTTATCCGACCGTCCACGGACTTTTCCCCCTTTTTTACTTACAGTTTTCTGGTTGAAGAATTTAAAATGGTCTTGCCAGGTGTGCTACCTACGAGCAATCGAGACGCAGCCTCAATTCGCGGTAGCGTGGAGCAACCTCGGATGCGTCTTCAATGCGCAGGTACCGTACCCTTCCGTGCCCTCTCTTGGTTACCGTATCCCCTCCCCCTCATTACACTGTCCCTGCAGGGCGAAGTGTGGCTAGCCATTCACCACTTCGAGAAGGCCGTCCAGCTCGACCCAAACTTCCTCGATGCCTACATAAATCTAGGCAACGTACTCAAGGAGGCGCGCATCTTTGATCGGTGAGAAATCGATAATCGATTTGTTTTAGATCAATATTTTGTTGCAGTGCTGTTGCGGCGTATCTGCGTGCCCTGAACCTGGCGCCCAGCCACGCCGTCGTCCACGGCAACCTCGCGTGCGTCTACTACGAGCAGGGGTGAGTGGAGTGGAGGGAGGGAAGAAGAGGGGGGGGGGAAGGGGCACTGATGGAGACTAATGCCCCCTTGCAGATTGGTCGACCTCGCCATCGACATGTACAAGCGGGCGATCGAGCTGCAGCCCCACTTCCCCGATGCCTATTGCAATCTCGCCAACGCCCTCAAGGAGAAGGGAATGACCACCGAGGCCGAGGCCGCCTATAACACGGCACTCAATGTGGGGATGAGTATCAAATTTGTTTTTTTCCCAATTTTATAATTATTGGAGCGGGGCAATTAAACCTTTTATTTGTCGAGGGTAAGATGTGAATTCACCAGGTTTTCATCGTGAATCATACGACGTCTATTGCAGCTCTCCCCGAACCACGCCGATTCCCACAATAACCTCGCCAATATCAAGAGGGAACAGGGCAAGATCGAAGAGGCGACGCGTCTTTATCTCAAGGTACGAAGGGAGAGAGGGTTACTGTAGCCAATCCCTCCATTGAAGGCCCTCGACATATATCCCGACTTTGCTGCCGCCCATTCCAATCTGGCGAGTATCCTGCAGCAGCAGGGCAAGCACGCCGAGGCCATCCTCCACTACAGGGTAGGGAGAGAGGGAAGGGAGGAGAGAGACAAGGTCCCTTGCAGGAGGCCATCCGCATCTCGCCCACCTTTGCTGATGCCTACTCCAACATGGGCAACACGCTCAAGGAGATGGGAGACGTTAACAATGCACTGCAGTGTTATGCACGAGCCATTCAGGTAATAGACACTTCTTTTCGGTATTCTATGTTGTTTGATCAGGCATTGAAGAACATCAAACATGTTTTTATTATTTTCAGATCAACCCGGCCTTTGCTGATGCTCATTCCAACCTCGCCAGCATACACAAGGTTGAATATTATTGATTCCCAAAAATTCAATGATTTCTCTCAGGACTCGGGCTCGATTCCGGAGGCGATCCAATCGTATTCGACTGCACTGAAACTGCGCCCCGACTTCCCCGATGCCTTCTGCAATCTCGCCCACTGCCTTCAGGTATACAAGAGGATCGTGATAAATTCGACGTGTATTGATTGATTGAATGTATCGATTGAATGATATTGTGCAGATAATATGCGACTGGACGGACTACGATTCGCGGATGGTCAAGCTCGTCGCCATCGTCGACGACCAGCTCGTGAAGGTGAGAGGAGAGGGGAGGGCTACCAAGGTACGAGAGTCACGCATAGCCTCCTTGAGATGCTGGCCCTTTCATACTCATATTGAACTGAATGCAATGTGTATTGCAGAAGCGTCTTCCCTCCGTTCACCCCCACCACTCGATGCTCTATCCCCTCTCCCACTCCCAGCGACTAGCCATCGCTGCCAAACACGCACAGCTCTGCAACGACAAAGTGGTACGATGCCCTCCCCCATCTCCACCCCCTCATCTCCTCTCAGACCCAATTGGGAGTGCCCCCCTTCGCCCTTCCCGCCCCCTCCGACCTCTCCGTCGTTGGTGGGACGAGGCCGCGTCTCCGCATCGGATACGTCTCCAGTGACTTCGGCAACCACCCCACCTCCCACCTCATGCAGTCCATACCCGGGTTCCATGATAGGAGTCGCGTCGAGGTCAGTGACGGATTTATTGTAATATAGATTAATCGGCGAATATTTTGGGTTTAGCTGTAAAAAGCTGCAAATTGAAGGTGTTCTGCTACGCGCTGTCGGCCAACGACGGTACAAACTTCCGTCTGAAGCTGATGGAGGAGGCGGAGCATTTTGTCGATCTCTCCGTGGTAGGCGACTCGCCTCTTTCCCTCTACTCGCCCCTCCTTCAGGTTCCCGACAACGTGAGGGCTGCCCAGATGATTGCCGCCGATCGTATCCACATTCTCATCAACATGAACGGATACACGAAGGGAGCGCGCAACGAGATATTCGCCATGCGCCCCGCCCCTATCCAGGTATTCAGCCCTTATACGGAGATGCGGTAGAAATCGATCGTTGTCATGTTCAGGTGATGTGGCTGGGATACCCGGGCTCTTCCGGATCCAACTTCATGGACTATATCATAACGGACGCCCTGACGTCGCCCGTGAGGTGAGTTCTCCTTCTCGCCCTTTCAACACTCCCTCTCCTCCCTGCAGACTCGCCCATGCCTACTCTGAGAAGCTAGCCCACCTCCCTCACACTTTCTTCATTGGTGAGTAGTGAAGAGGGAGAGATCAAAGATCAACCTGCTGTTACAGGCGACCACGCCCAGATGCTGAAGCACCTCACGGAGCGGGCCATCCTCAAGGTATCGATCGCCATGCCATCGAAGCCTAATCGATTGCCCCTCTACAGGAAGCGAGCCAGGAGGTTCCCTCGGCAGAGACGACGACTGTTGTCAATGCCACCAACCTCGAGCCCCTCCTCAGCAAGGCTGAAGTCACTGTATGTATCTCCAGGCGGGGAGGTTACGGTATCGATTGTTTCAGGAGTACGTGCGAGAGGCTGAAGTCGTGCATGGACCGGAGAAGGAAGTCATCAGGACTCAGGTGGGAGTGTCATTTTATGGGGGTTACTGTTTCCATTTCTCTGCAGGTTGTTGTTCCCGTGGTGGAAGTTCCGACGACGGAGCACGTCAAGGCCATGATCGGAATGGGAGGAATAGTGACGAGTGTCGTGGAAGGAGTTCCCGTCCAGAATGGAGTCACACAAGTCGGCACTCACACCAAGGCAGCCACTGGAGAGGAAGTACCCAAGACTCTCCTCATCACTTCCCGCCAGCAGTATGGACTACCAGATGATGCCATTGTGAGTGGAGAGGGAATTAAACGAGTATTACCGTACCCTTCAGGTGTACTGTAACTTCAACCAGCTCTACAAGATTGACCCGCCCACTCTGGACATGTGGATCGAGATCCTCCGCAGGGTAATATTGCCGCTGTTCTCGGTCCTATTGGGAGTCCCTTGGTAGGTGCCGAACTCTGTTCTGTGGCTCCTTCGCTTCCCCTACCACGGCGAGGTCAACGTCATCAAGTACGCAGTGCAGAGGGGAATCGAAGCCAGTCGAGTACTCTTCTCCAATGTCGCTGTCAAGGTGCCGTCCCCTCCTCCCTCCCCCCTCACTCCCGTCCCTCTGCAGGAGGAACACGTTCGTCGTGGCCAACTGGCGGATGTCTGCCTGGACACTCCCCTCTGCAATGGCCACACTACGGGAATGGACGTTCTCTGGACGGGCACTCCCATGGTCACCATGCCACGTATGGATCATCCATTCATTCGCTCTATCGATCCATTCCTTTCCAGTAGAGACATTGGCATCTCGCGTGGCGGCTTCTCAGTTGTACGCTCTCGGAGTCCCCGAACTCGTGGCACCCAGCAGGGAAGAATACGTCAATATCGCCGTTCGCCTCGGATGTGATCGGGAACAGTGAGTGGCCCTCCCCTCACTCCTCCCCTCCCCTCCCCCCTCACTCCTCCCCTCCAGCCTGGCATCCATCCGGGCAAAGGTGTGGAAGGCACGAACGACTTCGACTCTCTTCAACGTCCGCCAGTACTGCAAGGACATGGAGGATCTACTCTACAAGGTGCTCCCCTTCCCCCTTCGCTCTCCCAATCCACCACTGCAGATGTGGGGCCGGTACGAGAAGGAGGAGCCCCTCGACCACATCACCAACAAGAATGCCGTCTCCGTAGAGTTCTAGGACACTCACTCTCTAACAATTATACGCCCCCCGTTGTCGTTGTATTTATCTCTTTTAATCATCGTTGAAGGTCTCCATAGAAAGAAGACTAGTGACCCCCGTGGAGTCGACGAGATCGACCCCCATTGCCCTGATATTCCTCGACTGCTCCTCTCGAATAGTCTCTTCTCCCTTTCTGATCCCGATTGCCTCTTGCCTCCCAGAGTACCGCTAAACCGATCATAGTATGATATGAATCTTGTTCTTTTCACCTGCTAATCTTATATGATCGATGTTTTTGTTTGACTAATATTTTGATGTAACCCCCGTGGCTTTTTTAAGTTTTATCGAGAATTAATTGAGACTTGCAAGGCTGTTACCTCGCCCTTCTCGTTGTCCACCTCCTCTCCCCCCTTCAACTCTCCCCATATTTCCCCGTGATACGAGTGATCACATCTCCACCCCGAGATACTCCCACCAGCTACCGTGTAGTTGTGTATATAATTGACACTACTGTTCCACGTTGATCCCTTTAGTTTTCGGCGCATTCGATTGATAATTAATGTTTACTTTTCCGCTAAACGTGGACTAGCGTGCGACCGATAATCAAAATATGGGTTCAGCTTATACGGACACATCTCCGTCCAACCTTCGCCATTTTATGGGCGCTTCGCGCACGTTAAATTGAGGAGGACTCTGGTATGCTGAACAGGCCTGGGGCCTTGAAGGACTCGCCCTTTTTTTGAGTTTCCAGGCCTGTTCCAGGCGCCATCTGCACAGGGCTGGGCCAGTAAATTCCCCCAGGCCTGGTACAGAGGTTATAAATGCATCAAATGCGCTCCCTTTGCCAAACCGGCGATTTTGTGTTGAAGAAGAAAAGGTCACCGAAGGAGGGAGAGTGGGGAGGAGGGGGTAGTGGAAGGGAGGAAGAGGAAGAGGAGGGAGGCAAACGAGGAGATGGGAAAGGAAGAAGAAGAAGGGAGAAGGGAGCCCATCAGCTCTCTCCGACAACATCGGCTTTGATCGCTCTTAATCGCAAAACGGTGGGTCGCAAAATGTACATATTCGATGAGGCATCCGGTCTTTATCTCAGTACTGTTTATGTGAGTGAGGTGGGGTCGGGGTGTGGGTCTAGTACAGCCTTCGAGCGTCGTCCACAGGGCCGCAGCAGATTAAACAGATGTCGATGAAGGGAACGCACTCCACACAGACTCTGTGGCCACACTGCAGAGATCAAACATCAGAGGGATTGTGATATTGTGGGATTCAAAGGAGGAAGAAGTGGCTAACTCTAAAGGCGAAGTCGGCCTGGCGATTGAGGCAGCATGGGCACAGATTATTGCGGGCGAGGGCTTCGTGCGCGAGGTATAGTCGATTGTATGCTGCCACCAGCTCATCGCCTGAAGGTTTCAGTTCTTTGATATATCCTTTAAGGGGGAAGGGTACGGTACTACTGATGGCTGACAAAATTATTCCCGGCGATCAGAATTATTAGAATATTCAATTTTAAAAAACGCACCAGTAGCCATTCCGGGCCTCAGGAAGTCATCAGCGCTTGCAGTCGTCGAGGCGGGCATAGGCGGGTCTGAGGAGGCGACCGAAGAAGGAACGAGGCCGGACGCCAGAGTCGAGGCTACTGCCGGCGCGAAGATCTGAGAGATATGAATCAAGGAAGGGTTCCTGGAGGCGGTGTACCGAATTGGTACTCGCAATGGGACGAGAGGCGTCCGTCGAGGAGGGTGTCAAGGAGGGTGTCGAGGAGGGTGTCGAGGAGGGTGTCGAGGAGGGTGTCGAGGAGGGAGTTCGTTTCGATCATTAGACGCTTCGATCATTAACAGAACTATTGATCGAAACTGATTTCCCTTTCGGTCTGGACATTAATTAATGATCGAAGTGATCTGACTGTCTACAGTGGAACTTTTTCCTCCTTTCCGAACGAGGGCAGATTTGTTGAGGCGTTCAGTGCCATCGCCGAGTCGGTGAACTTTGGATTTGGAGAAGATGTCACAGCAACACCTCGTTCTATTCGAGGTGCAAGACAGCGAATCGGGATACTCCTTTATCTGAACCTTTCAATTCGAATGAGGTGTGCCTGCGTTTATGGTGAAAAGCCGTCTATTATCTTTTTTTCCCTAATTATCATCGCGGAATCAGGTCGACTGTGTAAAGAGTGGTGCGCACCCTCCCAATATTTCCAATAACGAACCTTCCACTTTCCTCCTCCATGTCCTCCTCTGCCTCCTCCTTCACCTCCTCCTCTGCCTCCTCCTCCACCTCCTCCTCTGCCTCCTCCAGCTTCGGTCAGGAATTCCTTCGTTGATCGAAATCGATGGCCTGTCTATCAGTGTCTAATGATCACAATTGCTAATTCATTAGTATTCCCCACCCTAATAACGAGATACATTACTACGGCATTTACAGTTGTACGAGAAAATTGTTTGCATGGATCGATTGAATAGCCAATGTCTCGTCTTCCCCTTTTTACCTTCATTCGTCATCCGCTCGTTGGACAGGCCTCGGTGCCTCGTATCCTCTTCACTCAATGGTGCATCCACCTACTCCTCTCTCTCGGTTGCTTGAGAAGGGAGGGCCGATCCCTGGCCCCGCCTCCTCGGACAGTCAAGAGTAGTGTACGGAGAATGAGTATTTTTTACTCAATGAGTATTCGTCTGGACATTTTCGCTGTACTCATATGAGTATGAGTCTTTTGTCTGAATACTCACTGAGTAAAAAATACTCAATGAGTATACTCAGTGAGTTTAATGAAGCACGAGAATACCAAATTCGATGCAAAATGGCTGAAACACAGGGGGTTCAAGCGACGAAAAAAATGGGCAGACTTGGAGAGAATCGATAGTCTCTGTCTGGATGCAAATAGAGCAAATTACCTGTCTCAAGAGGCTCCGAATGACACATTTTGTGCTGTATTAGGAGAAGGATTGCGAAATTTACCAAACCCATCCGGAATCCTATGTAATATGATACGGGGAACACGCTGGTATTTTTTCAGAATTTAAAAATGTGTTCCTGAGACACGTATATAGCCTCGAGTGCGAAGGCGCGTTTGGCCCGTTTTGCGAGAATGGTCACTGTGCAGCGCCAAATTGGAAATTGACCAAACCCATACGGATTCCTATGTAATCTGATACAGCGAATACGCTGGTATTTTTCTGGGTTGGCAAAAACGTGATCCTGAGGCACTTATATAGCCTCGAGTGCTTATTCTAGAAGGCCGTTTTTCTCTCTTATGACTTGGTCAATAATTGCCTAACTTCAGAGCTCAATAAAGGGCACTTAGCTGGTTCTACGACTATATTTTTTGTTTAAATTCACTTACATACCGCTAAGATTTACCCCCCTCATCTCTTATCACTTTGCCCTGGCAGTAGACAGACTCGAGTATCGATCTTCCTTCCTCGATTCGCCAATCAATACATGCCAGACAGCGTCTCCAGACAGTCCCATTCATTCCCAGCCAAAATTAACTTCTGAACCCCCTGTGCTGAAATGAGACGGACTGATCGAGAAAGCGGTATAACGGACACCGAGAATACTCAGACTCATTGAGTCATTCGAGTCGAAATGAGTAAAATACTCACTGAGACTCAGTGAGTAATACTCAATGAGTATTACTCAGTGCACAGCCGGTCAGACGGGAAATATCGACGTCTCAGACACCCTCATTATCTCCTAATTATCTCGCTAATGTCGAGTCATTCGGTCTCGTTTTGTTCTGAATTTGGTCTCCTCTCGAGCTGTCTGCCTCTTTATCGCTCCAATAGCGTGCCCAGGCGAAATGAATCAAGTGAAATCGAAGCGATCTAAATTTATCCAGACACGCAGGCAATGTTCAAATCACCTTAGAATCGTCATCGAAGTCTCAGAAAGCACTTTAATGGAGTTTGGGTCGCGGGCGATGCATGAGTTGCGCACCATGTTTTTTTGAGTTCTAGTGGAGGTTTTGAGGTTTTTGGTCATCTGGTTGAAGCATTCGATCGTGTTCTCAAACATTCGACCCTAAAATCCTCGCTGACACAGTACTGTGCGCGGATTGTTGCGCACAACGATGACTGTCTGGCTGAATAATGAAATAAGATTGTTCGGCTAGTCGAGTTAAACAACCTAGTTCATGTTTAAATCCACGAAACTCTCATTAGGGCAAGAAGGATAGATAAATCGTCTTTTTGGGTCATTTTTTGCCTGCCAAATGTATC
>JACMIG010001196.1:0-10502 GCA_014805385.1 Levipalatum texanum
ACCGATCATTTTCATCCACGGCAATTCGGATGCCGCCCTCCGCACCTCCGACACTCTCGCTGGATGGGAGAACTCCATCGACTTCTTCCAAAGGGAGGGTTATACTGCGGTGCGTGTGCGACCTTGTTCATTCGATATAACGATCAGACTTGCTCGAAAAGAACACGAGTGTTGCTCTCAACAGATTACTGTACGCTAAATGTGAATTTTTCAAAAGGGCCCTGCTACCCTATTGAATTACCGATCGATAGAAAACCCAATGTTTCCCTCAGTGCTAGACTTTCAATGGTAGTATCTCTCACTGACGGGGCAGTGAAGTTGATTCTGCGATAAATCAAAGTTGATCTTATAAACAACAAAAATACACATAGGCCGAGCTGTACGCCACCTCCTATGGAGGCTTTCTATCACTAATAGTACCTCGATAAAGCGCCGCAGCCTCGTGACGGTCGCACAGCTGTGAGAGCGCGTTGAGGCATTGAGTGTATTCCATGAAAGAAATGAATGATTGTGTACCCTATGATTTGCAGGCCGTCAAGGCATACACGGGAGCTTCGATGGTGAGCATCGTGACCCATTCTCTCGGTGCATCGAGGTTCGGGGTTCTTGGCTATGGAATAAACGAGGAGTTCGTGTATCATTAGCATAACTGGTAATTTCTGTGGGAGTGACTGGATGAAGGAAACTATATTTCGCCGATGGAGGACGCCGTCATGTAATAGCTCTGAGGGAGGGGAAGAGGGCCTGATCTCTTGTAATCAGCTCAAGAGTAAACAGAAAGAAGAGAGTAAAAGAAGCAGAGATGTAAGCAGACAATCAAGTGATGAAGGCCACGAGCAAAGAGCAACGTGCGGAAGTGTAGTCCGAATATATCATGCGCACACTTTGCCACGGACGTTCTTGGCAATAATATTTATGTTGGCGAGTTAATCCTATGTACATAAATATATCGATGACAGTATTACTTTCAGAAACCAAATTAGCGGTTTGCTTCAGGAATCAGTAAGTGTTCGCTCGCAGGTTCCAGTCGGATGGCTGCGATGGCTTCGCGAAAAGGCAACATATCAGCCCGTCCATGTCCACATAATCTACGTTTGGAAATTACACACCGGTCACTGTACTCATTTCATAAAATGTGAAGGTGAAAGGGGGAAGGTAATGGAATGAATGAATAACGAATGGGAGGAGGCAACAATCGATCTCACGCGTGGTTGACCCATTTGTACTGATCGTCGACCGTCTTCTCCTTCGTTTCCATGTGCGAGTACGTTGAGTAGATCTGAGCGACAGATTTCCATTTTCAACATAATTTTCTCAAGTTCCTGGCATTAGAAAGCAAATATGGATCCCTTTTGATGCCTTCAAAAATGACGATTAAAGAAGGACTCCGGGCACTTTGGGACCCCCTCTTTTTAGTAGTTTAATCGAAAGACCTCGAAAAAAGCTGTCGAATGATACCAAAATCATAATTCACAGACGAAATTTTCACTATCTAATAAGCGAAACAAAAAGTTGGCAACATGCCAAGTTCAATGAAGTTCAATCCCGATCGTTGCGGGACCAAATAAAATGAATTCTGGCACGGTGCCAAATGTGATAAATCGCGTTTTTCGCGATGATTAGCGACATTTTTGTGATTTTTTATTCGATTATTTTTTTAAAAACTCGAAAGCATAGCCCGAAACTGCAGAAATGTAATAAAACGTTCAAATTACGCGAATAACAATTTTGGCACAGTGCCAAAAACAAAATAAGCAATTTTGCTCTTTAAAAATCAAGGAATCATCTATGGTGTTTTATTTTTATATCATTCGACAGCATTTTTCGAGCACTATCAGATGCAAATGCAAACGAAAAATCGAAAAGTGCCCGGAATCCTTCTTTAAACGCAAAAAAATGAACCTTCTGATCCGTGGAGCGGGGGATGAGACTAGTCGGACGTCCCCACACCTGGTCACCGTACATCACCACATCATCGACTGAATGACGGTTGGGTTATGGTGGATCGGGGGAAATGGAATTCGTTACCGGTACTCCACCCAGAGACGATGCGCTTGCCCTCGGGTTCGATGTCTGTATTGAGGTCCGTCAGGAAGCTGGAATCATAGTTCATTATGGGTTTTTGATTACATTTTATTTTTGTCGTAACTAAGTTCTTTAATAAGTAATAGTAGTTACGCGGAGTATTTGGGTCCGTCACACGGCCACGGCAGAATCGCGAGTCCACAGTCGAGGACGTTGACACCGCAGGAGTCACCAGGCCATAGGCCGTTCTTCAATATCATTGACATTGATTTGCTGCTGTTTCCGAACTTCACATGTATATACTATTGTGCGGAATCCACGGGGTGCCAATATTTTCCCCTAATGACTGCTACTCACAGAAAGATCGGAAAAATTTTGGCCCCACATGGGGTTCTGCTCAACACGATTAAATGTAAGGTTATCGAATGGATTCCATGAGCAAATTAATTCTAAATAAGGCACATAAATCATCCACGGAATGAACAAGGAATCGCAAGGTTATAAATAATTTGGGGGTATTTAAATGAACCTGCTGATTGCAGGTCCCTGCGGCCGCTCCGACGCCTTCGCAGTTGCAGAGGCCGTAGTTGCCACCTCGGTTATGCTCCCATTTGGGACATTCGCAATCTTACCAGACAATCCCACAAATACGTCGACGTACGCGAGTCGCGTGCCGACGTTGCAATTGCCTTTCAACGACATTCATTAGCCGTGTGCTGATACTCACCATCGGGAGCTGTGATCTTGCCTCCCTTGACGGCCTTGCGCCCGAGAGTGACGCCGAGTGAATGCGTCACGATGCTCACCATCGAAGCTCCCGTGTATGCCTTGACGGCCTGAGATCATAGAGTCAAATATCGTTCATTTTTATTCATGGATAATATCACTAATAGTACCTCGATAAAGCGCCGCAGCCTCGTGACGGTAGCACAGCTGTGAGTGCGCGTGGAGGCATTGAGTGCGTTCGTGTCTCCATAGGAGGTGGCGTACAGCTCGGCCTAAGTGTTGTTTTTTTAGATCAGCTTTGATTTAACGGCTAGCAGAATCAACTTCACTTTCACTTCATTCAAAGCTGCTCCTATTGTCGGCGGAATATTCGTTCCGGACTGTACGCTCTTCGCCCTGACAATGAGATCTCTCTCCACTCATTTCTATAACCGCCAGACAACGAGAGAACAGAGGAGAGAGATCACAGCGCGATGAGCGTACAGTCCGGAATGTTTATTCCGCCAACAATACTGAAAGGTCAGTACTGCGCGCTGCACCGAGGGAGTCAGTGATTTTTTCTACGGTAATTAAAAGGGGTATCAGGGCCCTTTTAAACAATTCACATTTACAGTACAGTCATCTGTTGAGGGCAGCACTCGTGTTCTTTTCCAGCAAGTCAGATCGTTATATCGAAGGAACAACGTCCCACACACACCGCAGTATAGCCCTCCCTTTGGAAGAAGTCGATGGAGTTCTCCCATCCTGCGAGAGTGTCGGAGGTGCGGAGGGCGGCATCTGAATTGCCGTGGATGAAAATGACCGGTGTCTTGGTCACCTGCCATGCATGATTTAAAACGCAACAGAAGCGGACATCGTGGACTAATTCTCGAAACGGTATAAAATGAACACAGAAACCTTCTGTTCGTCGCTGACTTTGCCGCCGTAGGATCCCTGTGTCGCCTGGTCGATACGTGCGAACTCATCTGAACTGTAGCCGTTGCTGTAATGTGCGACATTAATGCAGCTGAGCATCCGGAAGCATAGTGATTTGTGATGTTAGGTTAGCGGGGGCACTGGAGAATATTGCCGAACTGTAGATATAGGTGAGCCCAAATCAGGCAATCCCACAGCAGCATCAGTTTTTGCACGTCTGGATCAACTGTCATTATATTTCCAGTTCGGAAACGATCTACACTACCGGACAAATGTATTTGGGCACTTCCACATTTCTTCATAACAGGTTGCTTCCATGATTTTTTTAATTAGTAGGGATAAATCATGAGGGACACCAAATCAGGGCCGGCAAGCCGGACAGTTACAGAGGGCTCGCACAACCATTGGTTATTATTGATCGATCTTTAGAAAATGTGATTTTTTCAGCTTTTTATTTAAACCCCCACCAGGGTTAAGAATCATATTCAAAAAACAAAAACAAAATCACTTAGAGAACTGCCCACGGGAACATAAAAGCACATAGATTCGGAATTTCGCAGTATAATGACATTTTCTTTCCGCAGGAACATCGTCTCGGTGATTCGTTACCAGGGTGGGGGAAAAGTCAACAAGCTGGAAAAATCACAGTAGCCAAAGTTTATGCGTTCCCCATGCTACTGTCGGACGTGCCGGCCCTTAGCTGATCTACCTCATGCTCTACACCCGACTTTAATTCATGCAGGCAACCAATAGTAATGAAGACATGTAAACATGTCCAAATACTTTTGGCCTGTAGTGCAATTCAAATATTCCGAGCTGGGCGTACAGCCACTGTAGATCAAGAAAAAATAGATTATTATCATCGGGAAATATGTGCTATTTCGGCGTGTAAAATACACGGAATCTTCGTCTATACGAGATTAGACAATAATTTGTGGGCCGAATTCCCTGATAAGCACACGGTAAAAAAATGCTGACCTTGCCAGCCAGTTCTGGAAGTGCACCGTGAGTGGCCCAGTGATTTTGAAGGCACTGGTGAGGGAGAGCAGAAGAACGACGGAAGTTGCCCAGGCTATCATCACCAAGCTGTATACAACTAAAATATCGCGAGTTAAATACATCCGAGATTAGAACTACGGTGGAATTTGACCACGAGCGTTTGACACTTTGCTAGTGCTGATCGTCATGCTTTCCTCGGAGAAAGCTCTTTTAAGCTCAGATAAGCATTGGCTGCAGCGTGTTTGCCACGTGGTAATTTCGTGCTATGATTTCATTTCGTCGAAGCTGCATCGGGTGAGGAAACCCTGCATGTGACCTTGTAGGAGAGAAGGCGTCGGTTCGGAAGGAATAGACATCGTAAAATCTCCTTGTCTCTTTCAGATACATATCTTTGCAATGCTGCAAGATGCTAACTCACAACACGTGCTTATCAAAACACATAATAGATCTCTAGCAAACTGTGCAGAAAAACGAGCTCCATGTGTTCCCCCTGAAATTTCACGTTTCACCATTCCTTTAGATGCAGATCGGATAATCATATACACAATTGTTTTACAAGCGAAATCCATAGCATTGATAAATGATCTTTCCGAGTTTATTATTTGAGCACTTTAATGACTTCTGAAATTATTGATCTGTCAACCATAATATCCATTCAATTTCGTATGCCAATTTTGTTCTCATACGAACTGATATTTTCATTTAGAGAATCCATGATGAATGGAAAGAAGGCATGTTATGCTTTTTCGGAAGCCGAATGTTAATCACTTGTGTTCGAATCAGAAGAATTGTTTAATACGCCCGTTGCAAAGTGTGTGAATGATGACTAAGACTATGCATCCGCACGCAACCGAGAATGCATGACCTATAGTCTGAGATCAAAGAGGTCGGCGCCTGATATTTCAGATCGTCCTTCAACTCAGTTCATCCTATCCGCGATCTTCGAGACGTGGACGTTCCGCGCTCGCGCGACCCAAGGCGCGCGATTTTCGCGCTTCCGGGAAGCGTGAGGTGCACTTTTTGGGCCAACGGATACAGCGGCGTTGCGTTACAAACGCGCCGGGGTTGACATGGAGTGAGGAATTCCGCAACCTTCCCTCAATTCCTCTCTCCTTGAAAATGTGAGCCCGAGGACAGCGTGCGTGAGTGTATTGCGTAAAAACGTCATCAACACATGTCTATTCATTATCGGATAAAACAAACATTTATTTCGATAAACCCATGCACTTTTGTATGCCAATAATAGAAAGTACATATCGGACAGCCTAGAAGGGATACCGTAGAAACAAGCCATGCAACCCATTACTTTCAACAATTGTGTGGGTGTTATTGCAAAGAGCCACAGGGATGCATACAAATTTCCGATTTTTCTCTGCATAGAACCAGAATAATCTACCGGTTTCCCGCGGAGATTTCGCAGGAACTAGCTGTATCCCCCACGTCCAACCCATGAAAGGAAAAGAGGACTCAGTAAGGAGAACATTGCACAAATGACATGTTTTGCATAACTGTTTGCTCAGCTGTGGTTCTTGGCAATGCGTAAGTGGGGATATATTATGTGATTCTTATATTTCTTGGCTAATATGTTTGTTATGAAGATACCCCAGTACTGCATAAGGAGGCATTTCATTCGTTGGCATTCCGCACTGACGATCTTTGTGGAGTAACGTTTTTCGTCTTATTGTTGCGTAACTATTTTCCAGTGTTAACCTCGTCCTTATGCTCGTTCACATAGCTGCCTTCAACGTGATCGAGAACGTCAGCAATGGTATGTAACGCTTCTAGAAGAAATGAATATTACAATCGAACAACGCGATTCAATGTTTTATCATACGGCCTGAAACCTGGTTGTCGAATTTAAGACACTTTGAGACTGTCTCAAACTTTATCACACTTTTTTGAAGTCAGTATCATTCTTTCTCAAAATTCGTCGCAGTAGGCTTTACAACAAAGAAAACTTTTGGTCAACAACTTCAAGCAATGAAACAATTTTAAGCTCCATCCTCCCATGCTGCACCTCGACTTGGAAAGGCTTTCCAAGACGTTTGGAAAGTTCTTCACCATCCACCTGCCTTTTCCCGTTGTCAATATCTGCGACTACGAGACTCTGAAGGAAGCGACACGGTCAGTTCGAGGAATAACTACAAATTTGCGAATATTGAAACTTTATTATTCCTAGAGACCATGTAAATAAACATATAGGTGACGACTTCTCGGGACGCATGCAGTCTTCAATGGCGGACATGTTCAGCTTCATTCCAAGTGGAGGTGCCGAAGGGACAGTGCTACGGGGGGGAGTATTTGAGGCTTGTAGGCATAACACTGGCCAATGGCGACTCCTGGAAGGAGCAGAGACGCGTGGCTCTATCCATTCTACGGGACTTTGACATGGGAAAGAACCTCATGGAGGAGAAGGTGACGATTTTCATGATCTTTCTATCTTGCGCTTCCAGGTCAAACTGTCCATAACGGAATATCTGCAATTCCTGAAAACGCAGGATCTTGAACGCTGCGATCTCAAAAACCCGATGCATGTGAGTAGTCCACTAAATGATTGCTACTGAACTGTAAATTCTCACAGCTTCTCGTCGCTAACGTCATCATCGAAACGCTGTTTGGATACACTCACAAGTTGGTTAATTACGGTCTATTCTAAAACGAATGCTGGTTTATAGAGAGATGAGGTTATTTTAAGTTTGAGTGATGTCAATAACCTAGATACGACGACTGCGGCGAGTTGCTCGATTTTGTGCACGGTGTAGAGAAGATGTTCGACGATGCTGCTAAGTTCGACTACTTCGATCTCCCAGTCAGAATCTCCCTTGCAGTACTCCTCTCTTCTTTGCCGCCATGCTGTATCCGTGGCTGAAGCATGTGCCTTTCCTCAAAGAAAGCGCCTTCTACAGGCATAAGAGGAACTGGGACAAACTCCAATCGTACATCGTCAAGAAGGTCGACGAGGCCATCGCCATTAATGGTATATAACTCAAGCAAACTATTATACTTCTTCTCAAACATCGAACACTTCGATCTTTAATTGACACTCTTTGCTTCAGATACCTCCGAAGAAGCGGCGACATACGTCCACGCATACCTGGGGATAACGCAAACTTGACGTATATATTAGTTTCGAACACAATGTTTTCTGCACAATATATTAACGGTGAAAAGTATTCTCACATTTTTATTTATATCTTCGGAATGCTCTGAGCAATCTGGCCGATTAAAAATCCAATTTGTGCGAACACTTTTCTTGTACCGACAATTTTCCTACCAGCTACGGCCAACTCGTCAATAGCTGCACGAATCTCTTCCTCGCCGGACAGGAATCAACGTCGATTCGATTACCCTCCGGTGGATCACACTTTACTTGACTGCACATCAGGACGTTCAGGTACAACGATAGTGACCTAGCCGAAATTCCGCTTCACTTTTTGCTTGAGGCCGAATGGAAAAAGTTCATGTAGCGTACTCACATTTTCAGGATCGCGTCCGTGAGGAAATCATCCGCGTAGTTGGACGTGATCGGCTGCCTTCGCTAGACGACCGAGTTCGAGGGGGATATCATTACTTGATCTACCGAAATTTAGGTCCACATGCCGTACACGATCGCAACGATTCACGAAGTCCAACGGCGCGCCAATATCGGATCGATCGTCTGGCATAATTTCCGGCGCGCAACTGTGGATACGCACATCCCGGTGATTAGTTGAGGAGTGCGATGATAATCCGCCCCTCATACTATCAGTTGTTGTCATTTTCCGGAGCATTGGGTCTCCAGACAAAGCAACCAGCTGACAAATTGTAGGACTTCCCGATTCCGAAGGACACGCTGGTTAACATCGACCTGCACCAGATCCTTGCCTGCGATCCCCACTTTGTCAACTCGCTGGAATTTAATCCCGATAGGTATATCGAGGCGGATGGCGTCACGTTGCGAAAGGTGATATTTTATCAAGATGTCCATTTCTAACATATATAGTCCTACAATACTTATCCGTCATCAACGTAGCTCGTGATCTGGGAAACTGTGGAAGATTGGAAGTAAGACCGTTATTTCAGGAAATCGTTGAGCGTTCCATTTCGTTCGGTATCGGTAAGCGTTCGTGCGTCGGGGAGGGACTGCCTCGCGTTGAACTCTTCCTGGGAATCACGGCGACTCTGCAGGTATCTTCAAAGCTGAGAATCCCTGCCAATTGCTGTATTTAGAACTACCGCCTTCTACCTCCTCTCGATGGGCCCGTCGAACTGGAGCCCATTTATTACAATGTGCACGTTCCTAAGCCGCACAAGCTACGCCTATCTCCTGTCTAGCCATTCGATGTCAAAGACAACGGTCATTCTGATAACGTATTCGTAATTTTGACGATAAGTCGTTTGAACGAGCACATGAAATATGCTTCAAGTTCCGACAAATTTTTTTATTTTATTAGGTTGGCACGCAATTTATTTCAACAATTCTGATAAATGTTGAAAACATACGAGCATAAGTAAAAGTTCAAAAAATCATATTATTTATTCTATGAAAGCTGTTACGGATGTTTAAATTTGAAATCATGTTCGTGCTCGGGGCATTATATTTGCACAGTTGTTGAATGTGGTGTGCCGGAGCAACTGGAACTACCGCAGGATGAACCCGAATTGGCTGCTGCTGGCGCCACCGGTAGGAATATATAACATATATCTTGTTCGATATCCCCTCAGCTGTAAGAGGAACCACCGTGGCTACTACCACGACCACTGCCTAGGGCTGCTCCGTCATCACGAGATGATTCCAGCTCTCCTCTTAATTCTTAGTTCATTGTTTGTCTCGCATACTTTTTTTTCTTTTTTTTCCGCTGCTCCCCTTCACACTGAGTAGGCGCATCTCTTTTCTCTCTCCGTCATGAGTCATCCCCCTTCCCCTGCCGACAGAATTGCCCAACTCCAGTCCCCATCCGATCGCACAACCTTCCTATTTGCCGCCATCGAGACCGTCCATGCTGCCGTGCACTCACTATCCCTTCTCTATAAGGAGATCCAGTCCTCAATCCATGATCTTTCCGTCAAGATCGAGTCCCTCTCCCTCGCTACTCCCTCCACTCGCCCCATTCATTTCCCTTCTACAAGGAGTCGCCAAGTCTTCCTCCGCGGAGTACCGGAGTCGAGTGGAGGAGACGATGACATCTTGACTGCCCTGCATCAGAAGATCGGTCACACCTCTACGATGACCCACCACCGCCTCCCGTCCAAGTTCCTTTCCCCTAATTCCCCTCGCCCGCTCATCCTCAACTACGACTGTCCTCAGGACGCTGGCCTATTTCTAAAGTTTCTCTACGTTGCAAAGAAGACAGGAGAGTCCCTCGTGGCTTCCCTCATCGCCCGCATGCACTATGCCAAGGAGGAATTGGAGCAATACCGCGGTCTCTGGAAGATTCAGGTCTCTGGCGGTCTCTGGAAGGCAACGATGGAAGCACACCGACGAAAATCTGAAGGAGTCATAATAGTGTGGCCTAGCCCTCTTGCCTATTTCCTTTTCGCGATATATTCAAACAGTACTCGATGTTCGCCACAAATACCCGGACAAGCGTTTTGGATCTGAATTGTGCATTGGATAACAGGCCAACAAAATAACATATATTTTTAATTTGTTGCATTCAATTTCTGAGGGTCAAATGATAAATAAACACACCTCTGCCAGCACGGCGTTGTGGTGGTCCTCGTCCTTGGCGTTGCGCTTGGCGCCCGCTACGACTGAACTTCCTAAAAATAATGTAATTACGTCTCTAAATTTCCTTGATCACGTTTAGCAATAAACAAGTCTGTTTCCTCCTTTCTGTCCCACAGTCTCTACCTCT